>JAXIVJ010012751.1:2500-39336 GCA_036785665.1 Chirona hameri | reverse complement strand
AGAGAGAGAGAGAGAGAGAGAGAGAGAGAGAGAGAGAGAGAGAGAGAGAGAGAGGTGTAGTTCAATCAACAGTCGGCATATTCGGCAGAAGCGCCGAAGTTTTCACACGGCAGTGCAAGCAAAAACAACGAGAATAGACATAGCTCTAAGTAACTCGTGCTCGTAACTCGTGCAAAATTCGAGAATCTAAATGGTAATAAAACCAAACAGCCATGTTCGGGAAGTTCGAAACCAATAAAAATATGGAGGATACTCCGCGATCCGGAAAGGATAACTGAGCCTGAGACAATATCTCGGATCCTGGCCTTCAAAATCGTCACTTCCCACGATACCATCCCGATAACAGTGCAATTAGAGACATATATGTATCAGGCTGGTTAATTCACGACAGGACCAGGCAGAATGAGGCCGGACAGATACAGCGGACAGCGGATAGATACAGCGGACAGATACAGCGGACAGCAGACAGATACAGCGGACAGCAGACAGATACAGCGGACAGATACAGCGGACAGCAGACAGATACATCGGACAGATACAGCGGACAGCAGACAGATACAGCGGACAGATACAGCGGACAGATACAGCGGACAGATACAGCGGACAGATACAGCGGACAGATACAGCGGACAGATACAGCGGACAGATACAACGGACAGATGCAGCGGACAGATACAGCGGACAGATACAGCGGGCAGATACATCAGACAGATACAGCGGACAGATACAGCGGACAGATACAGCGGACAGATACAGCGGACGGATACAGCGGGCAGATACATCAGACAGATACAGCGGACAGATACAGCGGACAGATACAGCGGACAGATACAGCGGACGGATACAGCGGACAGATACAGCGGCAGTACGGGACGAGCCGGACGGGAGACCGTCTCAGCTTCTGAGGGCGGTGGAGGATGGAGGACTTCTGAGGACGAGCCGGACGGGAGACCGTCTCAGCTTCTGAGGGCGGTGGAGGATGGAGGACTTCTGAGGACGAGCCGGACGGGAGACCGTCTCAGCTTCTGGTGGTGGCAGAGACGTATCAGGAGGACCAGCGTGGTTATATCACCGAAACCAATTCAATTGACCAAATTTGAATGTAATTCAAGATATTAAAGAAAATCTCAGCAACATTTACTGAGAGAAGTTTACTCTCATTCAGACATTTGTATTGCACAATAAACCGCCTTGTTTGGCCGTCCTGGATCTGTCAGTGGGGCAGACGGAGGCTTGCAGTAGGCGTGGCCCCGGGCGTGACCTGGTGCAACCGGGGCTTAGTCACGACGGACAGGACCCCGCCGCCGCCCCCGCCGCCGCCCCCGCCCGGGTCAGCACCAGCCGTGATCGCCCGGGGTTGAGTCTAACGGTACTGGATAATTGGCTATACGGTCAACTGTCTCTCTATTCACCGGTCGCTGCTCCCTGCTGACCCGTGCTCAGGTCAGGTCAAGGGGAGGTCAGCAATCGAGCGGCGAGGTGTAATAGGTGATACAAGAGTTAGCCTCACTCCACTGGCGATTAATCGTGTACCTAAGAGTCATAACACCGATGGGTGCAATCGTAAAGATAACAGAATCGTTGCAATCGTTGCATGCCAAAGACAACAGGCTCAATTCACTGTAAATGCACTATAAAAAGCCGGAGTAGACCGACACAAAACTGAAGACAACAGTTTAAATGGATCAAACCTTTCGTAATGAGACATACCAGGCACGAGAACGTCAATCCACAGCGGCAATCAATATATTGCATCAGAGACGTCGATTCCTGTCACCCGTCAGCCGGTCCGACAGTCGCTCGTCTCTACTCTCTTCGGTCACTCACGCATGACCTGCATTCGGTCAGTTAGGTCAACGGACCGCCTCTCCCAGCCATGACCCGATCAGGGGGGGGGGGGCGGACCGGTTCAGCCGGCACGACAAAAACGCTGAGGCGGCGCGGCCTGGCCTGGTCTGGCCTGACCGGCCGGGTCAGCGGCCGCACCGTGACGCAGACGGCGGCGGCGGCGGCGGCCCGGTATAGAGCTTGGGAGGCAGAGGCCGGGAAGAGGCGGCTGGGAGGTGATGGCAGGGGTGGGAGACTGGGAGGCAGAGGCTGGGATCAGCATCCTTGTATTGTTGATTATATTTGTTTGTTTGATAATATATTTGTGATTGATTGATTGATTGATTGGGAGGTGGCAGAGAGGCGCTGGCTGGGAGACAGACTGGGGAGGCGGCGGCGGTGGAGGTGGTTGGGAGGTAGATGGTGGGAGGCGGCAGTGGAGACAGCCAGGAGGTGGTTTAGGAGGTGACGACCGGGGTAGGTGTCACTAAGCCAAAGGTGACCATGTGGGGTGACGACGAAATATTCGAAAACTTTATACAAAGTTATTGGGTAGTTTTATTTTATTTATGTTTATTTCCGATTAATTTCATGAAAGCCGTACGACGTACCCAAGGGCGTAGGCAAGGGAGACCAAGGGGGCCATGCCCCCCCCCTGGAGGCCAGAGCCCCTCTGGCGACCGAGCGATGGCTCCCTGGGGCCGAAGGTGCCAGTGTTTTGGATGGTGTCAGGCGCCCGCAAGACGCCTTAGGTCGCATAAAATAACGCCCACTAACCGAGAAAAAAAATCGTAACACGAATACAAAACAGCACTTGCTTAGTCTGTTAAAGGCATGTATATGCAATTACGTAGAAAGGGGCCCCAGCCAGTGTGGATAGGGCCCTCTACCAGCTTTGAAAGGGCCTTGCTGATCTGCAGAGAGCCCACTATCGGCATTTAGAGGACCCCTTCCGGTTGTAGAGGGCCCTCTACCGGCCTTTATAGGGCCCTGCCGATCTGTAGAGGGTCCCTGCCGATCTGTAGAGGGTCCCTGCCGATCTGGAGAGGGCCCTCTGCCGGCCTTTAGTGGACCCTGCCGATCTGTAGATCGCCCTGCCAATCTGTAGAGGGCCTCTGTCGGTATTTAGAAGGCCCTGCCGACCTGTAGAGGACCCTCTTCCAGACTTTAAGGGCCCTGTCGATCTGCAGTTTCCCAGCCAATCTGTAGAGGGCTCTCGGCTGGCCTTTAGAGGGCCCTGCCGATCTGTAGAGGGCCCTATTTAGAGGGTACTTCCAGCATGTAGAGGGCCCTGCGACCTGTAGAGGTCCTTCTTCCAGCATTTAGGGGCCCTGTCGATCTGCAGAGTGACCCAGCCCATCTATAGAGGGCCCTCTGCCGGCCTTTAGATGGTCCTGTCGGCCTTTAGAGGGCCCTTTCGGCCTTTACAGGGCCATGTCGGCCCTTAGAGGGCCATGTCGGCCTTTGGAGGGCCCTGCCGGCCATTAGAGGGCCCCGCCGATCTGTAGATCGTCCTGCCAATCTGCAGAGGGCCTCTGCCGGCATTTAGAAAGCCCTGCCGACCTGTAGACGGCCCTCTTCCTGTCGTTAGGGGCCCTGTCGATCTGCAGTGTCCCAACCAATCTGTAGAGGGCCCTTTGCTGGCCTTTAGGCCCTCTTTTAGGTCTTTAGGCCTTTAGGCCCTGCCGATCTGCAGATGGCCATCTGCCGGCCTTTAGAGGCCCCTGCCGATCTGTGGAGGGCCCTCTGCTGGCCTTTAGAGGGTCCTGTGGTATTAAAGGTGGTCTGCCGGTCGAGCGCCAGTGAGGCTCTCGAAGGAAGACCAGTCAAAGTTCTCATTGTTTTTCAGCGCATGCTAGTAACGTCTGAGAGTACAAGGCTTTGACAATGTAGGCGTCCCCAGAATCCAGATCACTGCACAATAATTTAGATGGGGCGGAATTAATGCATTGTACTGCAATAGAAGTTACTGTGAGGATACATAAAGCTTGGATATTCCGATAACTCCCATATTACGGCTTATCACACATATTACACTATATATATATGACTATTCCATTTACGATTTTCATCTACAAGAACTCTTAAGTATTCAATGCATGTTTTTCTCGTGATTGGTGCATCAAATAATACAAGAAGCAGTGATGTGACAAGATCTATGTCAAGATTTTGTCACGTCACTGATCTTTAATATATTTGGTAATTTGTCTTCAATGCATGTAGTGATAATATGTTTACATGGAACCACTCGTTATTTTTTCTTCTTCTTAATTCATTAATCTTTATTTGGAGCTCTTCAACATTTCTAGCTTGAATACAAATTGCCGTATATCATCAGAAAATAAGTAAAAGGTACCTATGTCTGTTGTATTGCTTGTCATTAATATTGAGAATAAATCAAAGAGGACCTAGAATTGAACCCTGTGGGACGCCAATTTTAATCGTTTGTTTCTTAGATGCAACCTCATCTAGTATTGCCATTTTATGCATCTCATTAATATGACTCTATCGTGTTGTAGAAACCCCTCGTATCACAATGCGGTGTATTTTTTTTCAAGAGAATTGCTAAGCAAACTGTATCCACAGCGTTCTGTAAATCAAGGTATAATGAGCATGTTATTTCGTTATTTTGTAGAGATTTTGTAACTTCATCGTACATGTGCACAACCGGCACAATCGGCACAATACTTTGTTGTTTCCTAAATCCGAATTGAAGAAGATGCAGAATAATATTTGAATTAACCCGCGCCCCGCTGGAGGTGGCAGAATCTGCCCCCCCCCCCCCTCCCTCCCGGATTTTCTTAATAACTTGAAAACAATTATAGATATCGACGTCAATCTTTCAGTGCATTATGCTGCATCAATTATACGTCTCATCACATTATTTCAATGAAAATGATGGAGTACTTTGGGAGATAATTGCGTTTTAATCACGTCACGTCGTCATTTTTGGTGGACAAAAAAAAATAATGTTTGAAAAATCGTAAAAATTCGAGTTTTAAAGCAAATTGCAAATACAAATGCCAAAAGAAAGGAAATGACCTTATGTTCAAAATCCCTTTCTCGGATTTTCGAAATTTTGAGTTTTTGACTCCAAAAAAAAACTGTGTTTTTTCTCGTCGAAAACTTATTTGTCGTTGTTTTATAACATACAACATTCTGTACTGTTTTAATTATGTGGGCCCCCCTTGGCTACGAGGGCCCCTCTGATCCCCCCCCCCCAGCCCCCATCGGCGAAATCCTCCCTACGCCCCTGGGCGTACCTACATAAATAATTAATGATACGTGATGGTTATAAAATATCTCACATAAGTGGTCTCCCTGAATTCTTTGTTTCCAAAGTTGTATAGTTTATTTCATTAGGTATGTATTTATTAGGTATGCCACGTCCTGCCTATATGTTCATTTCGGCCGACCCAGGTTGGTAGCAGGTAATGTAGTGACCTCTGAGTGCCGTCTGACCCACTCTCTGAAGAGACCAGACTCGGCTGGCCGAGTTGGTGGAAGGATCTGATAGTTCTGGTTATGGGCCGGCCCGACTTCCTGGCTGTGGGGGGGGAGGGGGAGGGGGAGGACCGAGGCCCCGAGAACGCAGCAGACCGGCCGAGCTGGTCCGCTATGACCGCCACTCCCCCGGTCAGCGGTCAGCCAGCCAGTCTGCGGAGTGCAGACCGAGACAGAAGCTATCAGCACATCCAGCCGAAAAAAAGTATTGCTGATGTCCATATGACGTGTCATGGATCGATCAAAGGCAGAGGTCAGTGACCTCTCATGACACCACGATCAAAGGCAGAGGTCAGTGACCTCTCATTACACCGTGTCATGGGATTTTAATCGGAAATTTTGACGACGGACGTGCGAAACGTCTCATTAGCGAGAAGAAAAAGCATCCAACATTTCGGGACTACATCTCCGGCATGTTTGTCTTCACGTGTTCCGTGCCGCCGCTCTCAAAACATGTTGCAGAGATACTGAGGTGTGACGAGTCGCCTTCCGCATGGACTGTGAGAAATGGGCATGCTCTTTACCCAGACAGACGCCATCGTGAATCACTGACCATCGCACAGCGACGGAACCCGGCATTCGCGTATTCGAGGTGATCGCCAACTAATCAGCTGACACAATGTTCATCTGCACAGACTCGTGTTGTAATGAGCACGACTGGGTGTTTGTTGCGCAGCGGAGAGGCTCGTCGCGAGCCGGAGATGAGATCATCTGACAGATGAGGAGAGATGAGCCAGCTGGCAGCACCTTTAGTCACGGCTCCTATATAGCCTTGGTCACGGCGGAGCCGACGTCAGTGGGGGGGGGGGGGGGAAAGTGAGACCAGATAGACCGAACGGGAGCTCCTCGGGCGATTGCAGAACCTCCCTTAGTATTGAGTAATAGACATGACGTGACGGTTAGTGCCAAAACAGACATGCAACATTAGCCAATTGAGCAGGAGAGATCAAATATTGGACTCCTAGCCGATTTGCAAGCGTTAGAGCTTTGCAGATCGTTGACGACTTCTGGAAGCTAAAGTGTAGACGTGATGGGACCAGCGTGGCTGGGGAGTGGGCCGTGATGGGGCCAGCGTGGCTGGAGAGTGAGCCATGATGGGACCAGCGTGGCTGGAGAGTGAGCCGCGATGGGATCAGCGTGGCTGGGGAGTGAGACGCGATGGGACCAGCGTGGCTGGGGAGTGAGCCGTGATGGGGTCAGCGTGGCTGGGGAGTGAGACGCGATGGGACCAGCGTGGCTGGGGAGTGGGCCGCGATGGGGCCAGCGTGGCTGGAGAGTGAGCCATGATGGGACCAGCGTGGCTGGAGAGTGAGCCGCGATGGGATCAGCGTGGCTGGGGAGTGAGACGCGATGGGATCAGCGTGGCTGGGGAGTGAGACGCGATGGGACCAGCGTGGCTGGGGAGTGAGCCGTGATGGGGTCAGCGTGGCTGGGGAGTGAGACGCGATGGGACCAGCGTGGCTGGGGAGTGAGACGCGATGGGGCCAGCGTGGCTGGAGAGTGAGCCATGATGGGACCAGCGTGGCTGGAGAGTGAGCCGCGATGGGATCAGCGTGGCTGGAGAGTGAGCCGCGATGGGACCAGCGTGGCTGGAGAGTGAGCCGCGATGGGATCAGCGTGGCTGGGGAGTGAGACGCGATGGGACCAGCGTGGCTGGGGAGTGAGACGCGATGGGACCAGCGTGGCTGGGGAGTGAGCCGTGATGGGACCAGCGTGGCTGGGGAGTGAGCCGCGATGGGGCCAGCGTGGCTGGGGAGTGGGGACAGCGGGTGTCGAGTCGACAAAGAACCTGCCACAGGATGTGCGACAGCAGGTGATAGTGGCAGCGTGATGGTGGCGGAGCGAGATCGGCGCAGTAATAACAGTGTGAGTCAGCGGTTCAGCAGTGCCGCCGGGCGCCGCTGCCGTGTTGGCGACTGGAGGAACAGCCGCCACACGGTACAGGCAGCCAGGCGGAACGAACTGCAACGCGAATCGACAGCTGCGGTGAGCGAGGAGGCTTAGGTGGTTGGAGAGCGACTGGACGACGGGACTCTTTGTGTAGTGGCATTTAGTAGCGCAGATGGCTATTTGTATGCAGGCACGAGGCAATATTTTCCCAGCAATATTTTCCTTGTGTTTACATATCTCGAGTTTGCTTCACACAGAATCTGAAGTCAATACAAATCGAAATTATATTAGGTATTTAAAATTAAAAACGGGAACAGAATTTAGACCACCCGATTTCAGGTTACATCGAAACACATCGGGAATCTAATTAGCGATGCTGCGGCCTTCAAAATCCAACGAAACCCCGCCGGTGGCGACCAACCCAGCCGGTCTCCGGGAAGTGGATCGGCGTTCCCCGCCATGGCGGCGCGCGTGTGTGTGTGTGGGCGTGAAGCGACCAGTAACGACAGGAAAGACGGCCACAAACCGTCCATCACACGTTACCCACGCTTAGCAAGCGATGCGGCGCGGCGGTGTAGCAGCGTAGGGGCGCTGATTCGAAGCAAGGACGACCCGCCAGGCGCCAAGGTCAACGGACGACCACAAAAAGCGGACGGCGTGTTCTGCTGTGCGCCGTGCCGCTTCGAGGCTCGCACCAGGATGTGGAGCGGTACCGCCTGCGGGACGGGAGGGAGGCGGAGGATTTACGACACAGAGGCGGAGGATAGACGACGCAGAGACTGAGTATAGACGACGCAGAGGCGAAGGATAGACGCAGAGACGGAGTATAGACGACGCAGAGACGGAGGATAGACACAGAGACGGAGTATAGACGACGCAGAGACGGAGGATAGACACAGAGACGGAGTATAGACGACACAGAGGCGGAGGATAGCCGACGCAGAGAATGAGTATCGACGCAGAGACTGAGTATAGACGACGCAGATACTGAGTATAGACGCATAGGCGGAGTATAGACGACGCAGAGACGGAGGATAGACGACGCAGAGACGGAGGATAGATGACGCAGAGACGGAGGATAGACGACGGAGAGACTGAGTATAGACACAGAGACGGAGTATAGACGACGCAGAGACGAAGGATAGACACAGAGACTGAGTATAGACGACGCAGATACTGAGTATAGACACAGAGACGGAGTATAGACGACGCAGAGACGGAGGATAGACACAGAGACTGAGTATATACGACACAGAGGCGGAGGATAGCCGACGCAGAGACGGAGGATAGACGACGCAGAGACGGAGGATAGACGACGCAGAGACGGAGGATAGACACATACGGAGTATAGACGCAGAGGCGGAGTATAGTAGACGACGCAGAGGCGGAGGATAGACGACGCAGAGGCGGAGGATAGACGACGCAGGGGCGGAGGATAGACACAGAGACTGAGTATAGACGACGCAGATACTGAGTATAGACGCAGAGGCGGAGTATAGACGACACAGATACTGGGTATAGACGACGCAGATACTGAGTATAGACACAGAGACGGAGTATAGACGACGCAGAGACGAAGGATAGACACAGAGACTGAGTATAGACGACGCAGATACTGAGTATAGACACAGAGACGGAGTATAGACGACGCAGAGACGGAGGATAGACACAGAGACTGAGTATATACGACACAGAGGCGGAGGATAGCCGACGCAGAGACGGAGGATAGACGACGCAGAGACGGAGGATAGACACATACGGAGTATAGACGCAGAGACGGAGTATAGACGACGCCGAGGCGGAGGATAGACGACGCAGAGGCGGAGGATAGACGACGCAGGGGCGGAGGATAGACACAGAGACTGAGTATAGACGACGCAGATACTGAGTATAGACGCAGAGGCGGAGTATAGACGACACAGAGACTGGGTATAGACGACGCAGATACTGAGTATAGACACAGAGACGGAGTATAGACGACGCAGAGACGGAGGATAGACACAGAGACGGAGTATAGACGACGCAGATACTGAGTATAGACACAGAGACTGAGTATAGACGACACAGAGGCGGAGGATAGCCGACGCAGAGACGGAGGATAGACGACGCAGAGACGGAGGATAGACACAGACGGAGTATAGACGCAGAGGCGGAGTATAGACGACGCAGAGGCGGAGGATAGACGACGCAGAGGCGGAGGATAGACGACGCAGTGGCGGAGGATCAAGGGCTCCGCCACAGGTTTGAAGTTAGGGGGGACGTGGATTCATGAGCTTAACGAGATATAGGGCTGAGTATATGGGATATGGTGGGAGCCGGGCTCTACCGCTGACCAGGCCCCTGACACATGTCTTTGCCAGCACCGGGCCCCTGCCTCGATAGGGCCTGACCAAGACTGGGCCCCTATCAGGAACGGGCCCGTGCTATCAAGAATTTGCAAAGACTGGGCCTTCGTCCTGACCGGGCCCCATCTAGCCTTTGCCAGCACCGGGCCCCAGCCTCGATTGGGCCTGACCAAGACCGGGCCCCTACCAGAAACAGGCCCGTATCAAGAATATGCAAGGAGCGGGCCCTGTTGTGACCGGACCCTCGTCCTGACCGGGTCCATATCACGCCTTTGCCAGCACCGGGCCGCTGCCTCGATAGTGCCTGACCAAGACCGGGCCCCTACCAGAAACGGGCCGGCATCAAGAAGATGCAAGGACCGGGCCCTCGCCCGGGCCGGGTCCCATATCACGCCTTTGCCAGCACCGGGCACCTGTCTCGATCAGGCCTGACCAAGACCGGGCCCCTGCCAGGTATGGGCCAGAATACGGGTCTTTTTGATGCGTGCCCCTCATAAATTTCGGGGGGGGGTCAGCTGACCCTTTTGCCCCCCCCCCCCCTCCTCCCTGCGTGCGCCACTGTCAACTTGCCTCGGGATACTCCCGCTACTTTCTGTGTCAGTGGTACCTAGAGACAGGGGCGTCGCCACCGGGGGAGGGGGGCTGCCCCCCCCCCCCCCCAGGATCGCTCCGGCCGGAGTCCCCCCCCCCCAGATTCGCAGGATGTTAGCATTAGACCAATGGGGCTGACCCCCAAACCCATGGCTGCCCCCCCCCCCCCACCCACTCAAAAAATGTTGGCGACGCCACTGCCTAGGGAGGTGACTTGTTGACTAAGTTAGCGTACTTTCCGCTTCTAAAAAAAGCCGAGCGACTTATACATGCGCATTACTGCGAAGTTGCAGTGGCATGGCTGTTAATTAACCACAGTCCACACAGGCACGTAGCCAGGATTTAGTCCGGGGGGCGGCGCCTTGAAAGGCCACCTTCCCGAGCGTTGAAAGGGCCCCCTTCCCAAGCGTTGAAAGGGCCAAACAAAACGGATGAAAAGGCACGTTACAAGGAGGGAAAATGCAGTATGGCAGGTATGGCATGGGCCATACCAACTTTTAGGAACTGGAGTTAGTAAACTGAGGGTCTGCAATTTTCAACTTTGGAACCAGCGACACCAGTTTGGAATCATCTATACTAATTTCGAAGAAAAAAATTAGGCCCAAGCTCTGGAACCCTTAAAGGAATTGCGCCGCGAAGGGGCGCGAAAATGTGGAATCTTATGCCCTGGATATGCATTTTTTCCTCTATGACTTCAACAAAAAAAAATTGGGCGTAAGAGTGCGGTAAAAAAGTGATAAAGCGAACTATTTTGCCCAATTATATAGGAAAGTAGCAACATATAAACAAAACATAAATGCGCCGCGAAACGGTGCGAATTTAGTATTTAGTTTTAGTTCGTTTACAATTGAATGTGTATTGCAATTGTGCCGCGGAGCGGCGCGAAAATTTGTAACTGTATTTTGTAATGTAACCCTTGGTAACTGTATTCTTACTGTTGAAGGTGCTTGAGGTGTGTACTGTATGAGGTGCTTGAAACTTGAGGGCAGTGTCATGTGCTCAAAGTTGGGGGGGGGGGGCAAAAGACACTCTGTTTCCCCCCACTTTAAAGCCGGGGGAATTCCCCCCACTCCGTCCCCCCGGTGGCGGAGCCCATGCTGAGGATAGTCGCAGAGGCGGAGGATAGAAGCAGAGGCGGGGTAGAGAAGCAGAGGCGGGGTAGAGAAGCTGAGGCGGGGTAGAGAAGCAGAGGCGGGGTAGAGAAGCAGAGGCGGGGTAGAGAAGCAGAGGCGGGGTAGAGAAGCAGAGGCGTGGCAGAGAAGCAGAGGCGGGGTAGAGAAGCAGAGGCGGGGTAGAGAAGCAGAGGCGGGGTAGAGAAGCAGAGGCGGGGTAGAGAAGCAGAGGCGGGGTAGTGAAGCAGAGGCAGGGTAGAGAAGCAGAGGCGGGGTAGAGAAGCAGAGGCGGGGTAGAGAAGCTGAGGTGGGGGTAGAGAAGCAGAGGCGGGGTAGAGAAGCAGAGGCGGGGTAGAGAAGCAGAGGCGGGGTAGAGAAGCAGAGGCGGGGTAGAGAAGCAGAGGCGGGGTAGAGAAGCAGAGGCGGGGTAGAGAAGCAGAGGCGGGGTAGAGAAGCAGAGGCGGGGTAGAGAAGCAGAGGCGGGGTAGAGAAGCAGAGGCGGGGTAGAGAAGCAGAGGCGGGGTAGAGACGAAGAGGCGGGGTAGAGAAACAGAGGCGGGGTAGAGAAGCAGAGGCGGGGTAGAGACGAAGAGGCGGGGTAGAGAAGCAGAGGCGGGGTAGAGACGAAGAGGCGGAGTAGAGACGAAGAGGCGGGGTAGAGAAGCAGAGGCGGGGTAGAGACGAAGAGGCGGGGTAGAGAAGCAGAGGCGGGGTAGAGAAGCAGAGGCGGAATAGAGACGAATAGGCGGGGTAGAGAAGCAGAGGCGGGGTAGAGACAAAGAGGCGGGGTAGAGAAACAGAGGCGGGGTAGAGAAGCAGAGGCGGGGTAGAGAAGCAGAGGCGGGGTAGAGAAGCAGAGGCGGGGTAGAGAAGCAGAGGCGGGATAGAGAAGCAGAGGCGGGGTAGAGAAGCAGAGGCGGGGTAGAGAAGCAGAGGCGGGGTAGAGAAGCAGAGGCGGGGTAGAGAAGCAGAGGCGGGGTAGAGAAGCAGAGGCGGGGTAGAGAAGCAGAGGCGGGGTAGAGACGAAGAGGCGGGGTAGAGACGAAGAGGCGGGGTAGAGAAGCAGAGGCGGGGTAGAGAAGCAGAGGCGGGGTAGAGACGAAGAGGCGGGGTAGAGAAGCAGAGGCAGGGTAGAGACGAAGAGGCGGGGTAGAGAAACAGAGGCGGGGTAGAGAAGCAGAGGCGGGGTAGAGAAGCAGAGGCGGGGTAGAGAAGCAGAGGCGGGGTAGAGAAGCAGAGGCGGGGTAGAGAAGCAGAGGCGGGGTAGAGAAGCAGAGGCGGGGTAGAGAAGCAGAGGCGGGGTAGAGAAGCAGAGGCGGGGTAGAGAAGCAGAGGCGGGGTAGAGAAGCAGAGGCGGGGTAGAGAAGCAGAGGCGGGGTAGAGAAGCAGAGGCGGGGTAGAGACGAAGAGGCGGGGTAGAGACGAAGAGGCGGGGTAGAGAAGCAGAGGCGGGGTAGAGAAGCAGAGGCGGGGTAGAGACGAAGAGGCGGGGTAGAGAAGCAGAGGCGGGGTAGAGACGAAGAGGCGGGGTAGAGAAACAGAGGCGGGGTAGAGAAGCAGAGGCGGGGTAGAGAAGCAGAGGCGGGGTAGAGAAGCAGAGGCGGGGTAGAGAAGCAGAGGCGGGGTAGAGAAGCAGAGGCGGGGTAGAGAAGCAGAGGCGGGGTAGAGAAGCAGAGGCGGGGTAGAGAAGCAGAGGCGGGGTAGAGAAGCAGAGGCGGGGTAGAGAAGCAGAGGCGGGGTAGAGAAGTAGAGGCGGGGTAGAGAAGCAGAGGCGGGGTAGAGAAGCAGAGGCGGGGTAGAGAAGCAGAGGCGGGGTAGAGAAGCAGAGGCGGGGTAGAGAAGCAGAGGCGGGGTAGAGAAGCAGAGGCGGGGTAGAGACGAAGCTGTGGAGTATAGACGTACATAGAGACGCAGCATAGACGTAGAAACGCAAGGTTAGGCCGCCAAACAGTGACGAGCTTGCTTTTGTCCGTGGCTTTCCTCGTAAATATGAAGCTCTCAAGCCAGGAAGCGATCGTGAATATAAAGCCAGGAAGCGATCGTGAATATAAAGCCCGGAAGCGATTAGTGTTTATGACGCCTTGGGCCACCCTGCTGCTTCCGCTTACTGCGAAGAAACATGTAAAGTTTCGTATTTCGTCATGGACTACGCCACTTTGGAGAACAAAGAGAACACGTCCCCCCCCCCCCCCCCCCAATGTTCGTGGTGTTGAATGCCATGCCTGACGGCGTTCCTTGGAAGAATGATCAAGGATTATACGGCTTAAATTCTTATCAACCGCCAATGTTTTAGCCTGGTCGGTTAGTTGTAAGCATTGTTGTGATTCGTAGGTGAGCATACGAGTAGGTGAACATACGATTAGGTGAACATACGAGTAGGTCAACATACGAGTAGGTGAACATACGAGTAGGTGAACATACGAGTAGGTGAACATACGAGTAGGTGAACATACGAGTAGGTGAACATACGAGTAGGTGAACATACGAGGATGCTTCACTGGCTGTATATGGTAATACTGTACTGCATGGATTTCTTTAAAACAAATCCGTCTGACAAACACGATATCAAACATATTATCCCAACAAGAAAGCTTAACT
This sequence comes from Chirona hameri, assembly GCA_036785665.1. NCBI lineage: Eukaryota > Metazoa > Arthropoda > Thecostraca > Balanomorpha > Balanidae > Chirona > Chirona hameri. The sequence goes on along the minus strand of JAXIVJ010012751.1, from coordinate 25,469 downwards.
TACAAATATTTAAAATACAATAAAGCCGTTTCGCTAAAAACCACACCAGCCGACCTCTAGCTGCCCTTATACAATGCTGGGCAGGTGGGGGGGATACTGGGTACCACCATATGCCATTCGAATACGCTGCAGGTGAAAGCGAAAAAAGACCACTACCCAATATCCACAAGCAAAAACGGCATGCATTGCTTTGCATGTGCGCCGTTACGTTGGAAAGGCAGCACTGCACATATTTGCTACAGATGGGCGAGGCGATTCTTTTCCCCTGTCAAATTTGACGCTCCGCATGGCATGTACTGCGTCAATGAACGTCACTTTTCCTGCACCGATTTTTTACTCCTAAGAAAGCGCCATCATTTGTATTGGCCAAAGACTCACCTATGAGTGGGCGGTGGTGGGTTCTGATGCCCGCGCGACCCGCCTATAATGCCACGGAAGAAGCCGTCAGGCGAGGTGTGTCCCCCCCCCCCCCCCCTCCTGGACAGCACGGCTGGGTTCCTATTATATTATACGCACCGCCTGACCCGGCTGACCCGGCTGACCCGGCGTTGCCCAACCAGCGAACTCTCACTCGCATGTCTGTCGGTCACCAGCCTAGAGCTCTGGGATTATCTCTGGGACAGGCACAGGATTAGAGCTCTGGGACAGGTCTGGGACAGGCACAGGATTAGAGCTGTGGGACAGGTCTGGGACAGGCACAGGATTAGAGCTGTGGGACAGGTCTGGGACAGGCACAGGATTAGAGCTCTGGGACAGGTCTGGGACAGGCACAGGATTAGAGCTGTGGGACAGGTCTGGGACAGGCACAGGATTAGAGCTCTGGGACAGGCACAGGATCTCGGCTCAGGACCACAGCTCTGGGACAGGCACAGGACTAGAGACCGGGGCGCAAACACACACCACAATTGAAGTAGCTCAGCACTCGGCAGCATTAGCAAGGTCATTGTAATTTTGCAGATTGCGCTTCGTCCAGTCCACTGAACTCTATAACATGGAACGCGCATTGGCCGGAAGACTGGTATAATGCCGGCCGCCATCTTGCCGGTACCAAAAAGGCGGTCGGGCGCGCGGCCGCCCGTGTTAACCCGGCAGTCACTGGGGTATATTCTGTAACACGATTTACTGGGGGGGGGGGGGGGGGTATCCCCCCTGGTATCTTCAGAACCAATCATCACAGCGGGACGCGCAAGGCGACATTCGAAAGCGTTCAATGAGATAAGCCTAACGCAAACTTAAAAAAATCAAATTAAGGTCACATGTCAGGTCACGGTCAAGTCAAACGTCAAAATCGAGGTATTTGAGTTTATGGACAATACTTGCCATCCATGGCCTTCGATTGCGCCTATAATCACCCAAAGTGCTGTCAAAGGTATGATACATATCCCACATGAGCTAAAGTGAGATTGTTGGAAAAGATCAAGGTCAAGGTCAGGTCACAAAAGGTCACTACACACAAAATATCTACGAAAGTCATGCAGCACATGTTTTATGGATGCTTTTACGCGTACAATTTGATAGTGGTAGTCATGTTACCACCTGACTTCATTTACGTGAAGTTAGTGTCAAGTTCAGGTCAAGTTCAGGTCACTGAAGGTCAAAATTTGAAATTGATAAATCGAAATAAAAAACATGTTTCTATATCAGTTTTATCTAAAGAAAACAGTGCTGGCATTTATTTGCCTGTATCCGGTCAATAAAAGCCAAAAAAAACGCAATTTCAAAATATGACGTCATGATTTACCCTTACTTTGTGCCATGACAGTCAAAAAAGATGATATCATTTTGAAATGTGGTATGGTAGTTGCCCATATGTCATTATCTGACATATATTCCGGTTTTTTCAATATCTTTGAAAAATTTGATTTTGTGAGATTGTTTTCAAAGAAAGTTTCTTTTGGAAATTTTTGGGGTCAAAAAGCAATGATTGATGGATGATTCTAGGTGTTCGTATTTTGTTCGTGAAAAAATGCGAAAAATATAAACACCTAGAATCATTCTACATTCAATTTGGAACGTTGTAGTGGTAGTCATATTGCGCTACCACAAGTAGTTCGCTCAATATATTGTAAAATGTCAGCCGGTGTACCTGCCTCCCATCCTTTAACACTGGCGGCCGCGCGCCCGGCCGTCTTTTTGGTACCGGCAAGATGGCGGCTGGCATTAGACAGCCCGGCCGGTAGGGGTCCACGGCGAGTGCTTCCCCGTGATGCAGTCATATCCCATGCTAGTCCGGCCTAAGGCCGCTTCCTGCCAGTGCTAACGCCGGCCGGCCCCTGCCAGCTCAGTCACTCTCGGTCAGTTGCCCTTGGTGCGAGATGCGGGATGTGCACTGTGCACAGTGCACACCGGCCACCGCATTCCCTATGTAGTGAATCACGGGCCAAGCCTGTGTTGCAAACGATGTACTGCGTCCGTGTTGAATACAGCGGTTCATGACCTCTGCACCCTGACATAGCAGTACGCACTGGCATGGAACATGTAACTCGCTGGCCAGCTTGCAAAACTTTGACGGAACTTATTACAACAGTACAACGTTGAACAGCATGGAACTGAAAAGTATTTCGCGCGCTCTTATTATATAAGCTGTGGAGTTTAAGCTGTCGGTATTCGTTCGCATGCTTCCATCGTTTTCAATCTTTAAAAGGAAATATTCACATTTTCCTACACAAATGGAGTTATTACTTGAAATCGACAAACGAGACCAAAATATATTGCAAATTGATCATATTTTGCATATAAACATTCCTACCGAAAGATATTTCAAGTTAAAATTGATAAGCGTTCCACGCTTATGACGGTCGGTACTCAGCAAGTACTCGATATCGAATTCATTGTCCGAGCTAAAATTAGCCTGCCTACGCATTGTTATTTATCATGAAGGTATGCAATATGTTTCCTGCACTCTATCTTTTTTGAACATGTACCGAACTTGTATGAACAGTCAACAGTCATTTAAAAAAGTGCATTGCAATCGTCAGTTTAGTTTGGCTCCGGACGGCAACCTATTTAGACTTCTCGACTCATTAAAAAAATGCAATACATTACAATGCACACATGCAAAATTTATCTAAACCGTTTTCCCATAATCAATAAATAAACATTTCAGAAAACCGTGATGCATTCGGCGGATTTACTTGGCCCCTACGACGACGTATTTAGTGTATGCGATTTGTTAAGAGGTAATTCAACGAGAGTTATTCAACATTGAACAGATTGAAAGAAAAGCGCCAGATATGTCGCGCGTCCAATAGTAAAGGGAAAACACCGACCATGAACTCCGAAAGAAGTATATACTATATGTATATACTTGTCCCCCCTATAATTAAATATAATTAGTATATACTTGCCCCCCCCCCCCCAAAAAAAAGAGTTGTGATTTCATTTTTAAATTGAGACTCGATCAATGTAATGCCATACCATACCATACCATAATGATGCCATAATAATTACATGCTGCACAAGATAATGCAGAAAAATAGATAAAAAGGTGAATTTTTCTAGCCCTGAAATATAACGATATCATATCCATCAAGTTTATCGTGAGATAATGAGGAATCAAGTTTATCGTGATATTTGTAGAAACCGGCTATGTGACATCTAAAGACAGGTTGTCGCTAGTGAAAACAACAGCCAAGATTAAACATAAAATCTGGTGACAAGCTGAACGGCTCCCTGTGAACAAGCTGAACGGTGCAATCAAATACAAAAAGCGAGATGTAATGCTTTATTGCTGGATTGGCTGCTTGCTCATGGAAGAGCATGTCAACATCGCCACTTGGCACTCAGCATGACCAAAAAGGGTCGCATGACACACCAGTGAGTGGGACGACTTCCCTGCGGAGAAAGCTACATGGGGCGGAACCGGGTCGGGGAGTAGGACTTTGCCACAGCTGGCGACTCATCATGACAAATATATTGCGTTGCATAATCTGAAGTAAGCACTAAGCAGCACACCATACGTTTCGAGTAAACCTCTACCAATCCTGAAGATACATAACCGGCATCCACGACCATGACGCGCTAATTCGAATGGAGGAAGTGTCAAATTGTGCACCTTTATCTATCCTCCTTCGATAGTCGCTCTGACAGGCTGCAGGAGGTTGGGTTAGGTTCTGCTGCACAGCCCTGAGACTGCACGCACGCAACCATAGCAAGGCTGAGCTGCAGGCACGGCGTGGCGTGTCACTGGAATAGCTGCATCAGGCGATCAGGCGATCGCTGTTAGTGTCGCATGAGCTTTTGCAGCGTGGGCACGTGGCATGTATTGAAACGGCTACTGCAATTTAACTGCACGATATCTTCTGGTGGGATCCGCAAGGCATCTGGGTAAGGCCGATAAAATAATCATACCAGCATACATACTGGAGATACTCATAAGAAAAGTCAGCATTGTTAATTATGACGCGGTGATAGAACCTCGCGTCAGTCTTGTGTAATTGCGATAGCGGACAAACGACAATGTGTATTCAGTATTGTTATATTAAACCGAATATTATTGTGAATGCGATGTCAATCAAGGAAATCGCTTTGCTTACCATTATCTATGACTCATGTCTCGAGTAAACATAACGAGCATGGAGGGTAGATGTCGTATAGAAGCGGGTGTCCAGTCAGATGTTGAATTTGTTGCTATTTTCAGGCGAAGACCTTTTGACCTCAACGCCCCAACCTGCAATATTCCCAGCCGAAAATCGATCCGAAGTAAAGTATAGGAATTCGGCGACCGAGACATGCTCTGTGGAGCACATTTATCCATATTTGAACCTGTTTCTTGCCGCGAAATCAAAAGGCAAAAGCGTAAAGGATGCTTTTACGTTTATGTTTTTGAGTGAATGATGCCGAGTTAACAATTTTCACCTGTGTGATGACTTATCATAATTAATTACATGTTTTGTCATAGTATTTACAAACAAAGTACTTAGTTACCTAAACCACATACGCACATACCACCTATACAACATGCAGTGAACGAACTGCAGCCGACTGCTCTGCCCACGATCCCCGATACCACCCCGCCCCTCACCTGTACTGTTGGTCTGCGTGGGCATCACACTCCGCTCGGTCCGTGATTCCGCCAGGCCCACCTTGTGCGCCTCACAGACGCGTTTCAGCCTCCGCCAGCGGGAGGCGTACTCGCGCTCCCTGCCTTGCAGCCAGGCGTCGGTCAGAGGCTCCACGTCCCCAGCCTGCACCGGCTCCAGTTCACGGTCCAGCCGATCAAACGCGCGCTCGATCGGGGAGTCTTTGGTGGGAGCGTCTTTGGTGGGAGCGTCCCGCTCGGTAGGGGCGTTCGTGGGAGCGTCTTTGGTGGGAGCGTCCCGCTCGGTAGGGACGTCTTTGGCCGGCTCTGACCTCCGCCTGGGTGACACCGGGATCGCGGCGGCACCGGATGACGGTCTGATGTTTGATGACGCCGACTCCGGCGTTTCAGCGCTCGGCGACGCCGGGCTGGGAGACGCCGACCGCGAGTCGCTGGAGAATAAGTTCCGGGCGGCGCCGTAGAACTCCAGACGCTCGGCGGGAGCGGGGGCGGCGGGCGGCTCGCCGACGCCCCAGGGCAGGTCACTGAGGTCACCTGGCGGCGCCCAGGGTCCAGACAGCAGCGCGCCAACCGCTAGTGTGAAGAGTAGCGCCACCAACAAATGCCAGCGCCGACGCCGCGCGGTCCGCAAGGACCACATTTCAGACCCTGGAGGCGGTCGGTCACCCCCCACTCACCACACATCACAGCTCAGCATCGCACTGACGGCACACACAGGCGTCCCGCGCCGGCCGCCGCTCCTCACCAGGGATACTCCTCCCGCTCTGACCTCCACTGCGGCACTGAGTTCAGAGCTGGCCTCCCGCGCTCCGCCGCCGCCGCCAGCGCCGCAGGGCGGTCAGCGCAGACGGCCAGGCGCGTCACTGCGTGGAGAGGTCGCCACATCACACCGGCCTGCAGTCGGATGCCTGACGTAGTAGGATGACCCGGAAGGAAGGTGGTGTTTATGGTCAAGCTGTGGTTCATTGGGGCTCAGTCAACTCGCGTGTCAAGTTCCCTGAAATCTGAGTGGTAATCTGAAGATGGACAATGGACATGGTGATTCATGACGAGGCCGCAGGGAATGGTGGTTTGACCCAGGGGTGTCACCTCCATAGCCGCAATGGGTCGGGCATATTGCTGCCAAATCCTACGTGTGACGTCAAAGACTGGTAGATTGTGCAGGGGTGACAGATAATAGTAGAAATTGGTCCTTTTTGATGAGCAATATTTTGCAATCCTGATAGTTTTACTAGCCAATTTTGTTAGCAATGGATATAAAAATGTCATTTCTATTTGCGCGCAATTTGGTGTTTTGGCCTGCAAAGCCTAGTTAATCTATAAAACGGGTCACGTCAAGTATAGCACCTGACGTGACGTCATAACAGGGAAAAGGGCATATCGCCAACCTTGACCGCCGATGCCTCGTGACTGTACCTAGTATATAGGGCCTTGGCTTGACCCATAACAACAGGTGATTACATTCCATGACCCCGTTCTCTGGGGTTGCGCCGAGTGTGTGTCAGGTAACTAACGGGATGGGCTCATTGATGGGGGAGGGGTAGGAGGAAAAGCTTCAGAGACAGAATGGCCCGGACATACCAACGCGACTTTTACTGCGACAAGTAATAAGTCCACATGGTTTTAGACAGGGACTTCTGACTAGAGGACATGTCACATATAACTTCCAGAGGACATATAACCGGGGCTGCGGAGTCGATTGGTTTTCAGGTGACTCCGACTCCGACTCCGACCACACCTCAGGATTGAAAATCATCGAAGGGCAAGGGAATCGAAGCCGACAAATTCGAAGGCGCATGTGTTTTTTAGTCATCACCACGGACGCCACCAGTGGTCAACTAAAATCCACCTGCATTTTTTTTGCCAATGCGCTGCCCATGACTGACAGCCGGAGTCGGAGTCGGCAAAATTGAACCGACTCCGACTCTGGCCGAAATCACTGACTCCGACTCCGACTTCGCAGCCCTGCGGCTGCATAATGCATATATCTCACCAACTCTTTAAAGGGACTGTCCCACCTTTGTGGGCGTTGTCGAATCACACTTAATTGTATGTCTACATGTCAGGCGAGGTCAGCTGAACATGTTCGTGAACTTTTTCCCCCAAAAATTGCTTGTCTTGGAAGATATTCAACTTTTAGTTTTAAGCGGAAAGTTGGGTTGCTGACGTCATACGATTTTTTTAATGACAGGGAAATCCTTTGTGCTGCCAAATAGATGGCACAAATTTTTGTCGACATCTACTGCGCAGAAAAAGCGAACCACTCGGTGTCTAGATTGGCTTAGATTGCGATCCACCCGGGGATCGAGAAATGAAAGACGAAAAATTTCCAAGGCTGACCTTAAAACAAGTCGACTATCATTACCAGTTGGGTAAAGAGACGACGATGTCGGTTTAGAGGCCCTAATCAAATACACATGGGCCTTATTTTTACAGATGTCAAAATCGACTCGAATATCTTTTTGATTAGATTATTGTGGTTGTTTGAACTGCTACCATACTTAATGTCAATGTCAAGCCATCAAAATGGCTATATCAACTCAAATATAATGTTAAGGTGGGATAGTCCCTTTAACATTCGTCCATACGCGTTTATACTTTCAAGTTTCAGGAGCAAAATGCAGTCTTCTTTCTCTGCATCACATTTAGAGGAGTTGAAAATTGCTTTCCCTGACTAATGTATGTCCTCGAATTATAATATGAAAAAGGGTATATTGCGTTGTGATCATAGGTGTCAATTTATATACTTTTGGGGTGGCCCTCGCCCCCCCCCCATGTTGAATTCGCCCCCCTCCAATGATAACCTCGCCCCCCCCCCCCTCAATGGTACCCGCTCGCCCCCCCCCCCTCCCCAATGTTTTTTGGCCGCTGGAGGATCCAAGAGCGGGCAAAGCGGCCAAGCCTCCCAAACCGCCTGAAATGGGCAAAAAATTGACACATTTCCTATTTCAAAAGAAAGTCTACGCAGCTTTTACTAAGAAAAGTTTGTTTTAAATCCCATGTTTATGTATAAAGATGCAAAATCCGGGGAATTCGTAACATATTTGCAATGTTTGATTTTTAGGGCATTTTTCCAAAGAAATGTATTTTTTTGTTTTTTTTAATTAGGGGCTAAAAACCAATGTTTTCACAAATCCGAGAATCTATTTTGTAGCTCTTGTCATTGGCAATTTTATGACGTTTTTGTATTGCATTTTGCTCAAAATATATACTCTCTTAAAGTTTAGTTTATTTTTTAATTCGCCAAACTCGTGGCGTCACTAAATTCGTTATATCTCGATTTTTTCCCCGACAATGTTTTATTATTTATGCACAGAAGACGTCCAATTGGTGTAGGAGAAGGTACAAAAGTTTCACGTTGATATCGCTATTGGTTTTTGAGCTATTGCGAAAATTCGTCAGGGGGAGATATTTGCCCCCCCCCCCCCCCCCCCCCAGTCAATGGCAGGGTAACATTGCCGTTTTACTAAGTAAGGGTTCCAATAAGGACTCGGGCCTTCTGGTGGATGCAGACCGACCCAAAACGTTGGTTTGAGGGGCCGCCCGACAGAATTCCAAAACTCATGAGATTTCGTCTGTTTTTTCATTATGAATTGATTACAAATATTGCCCTTTGTACAAGTTGCTTATATTTGTTTTTGTAATGTGTGAACTTTCAGCCGATTTTGGTGGTTTCGGTAAAGCCATGGCGCTGATAGGCTCCCCTTGGATCCGTCCCTGTTCGGCCACTGGCGGATCCAGGGGGAGGGGGCATCAGGGGCAAATGCCCCCCCCCCCTCCCACACACACACACGTGAATTTGGGGGGGGGAGCATTCAATACAAGTATGCTCCCCGCGCGTTCCCAATTTATCGTAAAATCGTAAAAATTGTCTTTGCAGCAGTCAAAATCCAGCTATCCACAGTAAAAAAAACGGAAAATTTCGCGCCGCTTCGCGGCATGACATAACTTTCGCAATTGCTTATACAAATTTGGAAAATGGGAAAAGGAATTCCATTAAGTGTCTGGCAGAGGCTCTCTCTCCTTGTCGGTAATTGCTGGCACTGGCGAATCCAGGGGACATCAGGGGCAATTGCCTCCCCCCCCCCCCACCCACAGAAATCTCGGAGGGGCATTCAATACAAGTATGCCCCCGTGCGTTCCCTGCACTGAAAGTGAAAAACAATGATCTTAGGAGAGACAAAAATCATGAAAACGGAAGTTTTTTTCTCGAGTAATTAAATTTGAAGTTTGTATGTATCCCTTGCTTTCAATGATAGACAAGCATCCCAGGTGACACCAGGCACGTAGCCAAGGGGAGGGCGACGGGGGCGGCATTTCGGCGCGCTCCGCGCGCCGAAATGGGCCGACGAGACCGCGCGAAGCGCGGTATCATAGGCTCTTTACTACACGAAGCGTGGTCTTTAGAGAGTTTAGAGGACTTCAGAGGCCCTTTAGGACCACCAGGGCCCTCTCTGAAAGACCAGAGGGCCCCTTGGACGTTAAAAAGAGCCCTGTGCATGTCAGAGGGGCCCCTGGACAGACCGAAAGGGCTCCTGAGCGGGTCAGAGGGCCCCCTGAGCACGTCGAATGGGCCCCCTGAACACGTCGAATGGGCCCCTAGCCAGCACATAGGGGCCCCTGGGCAGGTTGAGAGGCCCCTGAGCATGTCTACAGGGCGACAAAGCGGCCAGCGCAGTCCTTTGCCAGGTCATAAGGGCCCCTGAGCAGGTTGGAGGGCCCCTGGACAGACCAGAGGGCCCCTGGGAAGTTAAGAGGGCCCCTGTGCAGGTCAGAGAGGCCCTGACCAGACCGAAAGGGCCCCTAGGTGGGTCAGAAGGACCCTGAACATGCCGAATGAGCCCCTAGCCAGCACGGAGGGCCCCAGGGCAGGTCGGAGGGCCCTCGGAGCATGTCGCAAGGCGACAAAGCAGCCAACGATATCCCTTGCTGGGTCTGAAGGGCCCCTTAGAAGGTTAAAGGGCCCCTGGGGAGACCAGAGAGACCCTGAAAAGTTAAAGGGCCCTGCACAGATCGGAGGGGCCCCTGACCAGACCGAAAGGACCCCTGGGCGGGTAAGAAGGGCCCCTGAACATACGGAAGTGGCCCCTGGCCAGCACGGAGGGGCTCCAGGGCAGGTCGGCAGGGCGACAAAGCAGCCAGCGCAGGCCGACCAGAAGAGTCGCTGGGCCGATCGGAGGGGCTCATGGGCAAGTCAGAGGGGCCCCTGGCTAGACCGAAAGGGTCCCTGGGCCGGTCGGAAGGCCCCTTGAACATGCCAGATGAGTTCCTAGCCAGACTGGAAGGGCCCCTGGGCAGGTCGGAGGGGCCCCTGAGCAGGGGCGGCGGATTGCGGGGGCAGGGTACCCAAATTCCCCCCAGTCAAAAATCATGGGGGGGGGGCAAAAGGTAGTTTTGCACCCCCCCCCCCCCCCATATTTTAGCCTGCTCAATCTGGGGGCAACATGACCCTTCCCCTCCCCAGGATTTTCATTTGAGGGGGATTGTGGGTACCCTGCGCCCCGCAATCCGCCGCCCCTGCCCCTGAGCATGTCGGCAGGGTGACAAAGCAACCAGTGCAGTCCCTGGCCAGGTCGGAAGGACCTCTGAACAGGCCGAATGGGCCCCTTGACACACAAGAGGGGCTTCTGGGAAGGTCAGAGGAGTCTCTGGTGAGACCGGAAGGGTCAAAGCACGTAGAGATCCCAGATGAAGATTAAATACAAAGAGGACTTACTCCACAATACAAATATTAAAAGCGGAGCTTTCGGGTATATTGTAACACCCTTCGTCAGGGTGCTACAATATACCCGGAAGATCCAATTTAATGTTTTCCTGTAGAGTAAGCCCTCTTTGTATTATATATATCACCCACTCCACATCATGTCTTTTCGCTTCGCGGATCCCAGATGAGTCCCTGAACAGGTCGGAAGGGCGTAGAAAAGGTCAGAGGGACCCCTAGACGATCTGAAGGGACCTTGGGCCTTTCAACAGTAAGAATACAGTTGTACAGGGAATAAAACTCAAAATTGTCAATTTAACTACAAATTCAATTATATGCGGGTTAGAAGAAAAAATCGGTCAGTTTCTCGGCGCATTTATGTGTTATGTTGCTACTTTCCTATATTATTGGGCAAAATAGTTCACTTTAGCACTTTTTCTCCGCACTTTTAAACGCACAATATAGCAATTTTAGAGGTCCGCACCATACGCAATGCGACGCATTGATGAGAAAGCAACCCAGGGCATAATACTCAAAATTTTCGCGCCACTCCGCGGCGCAATTTGTTTAAGAGTTCCAGGTCTTGACCTTAAAAAAATATTCCAAGTTGGTATAGCTGATTCCAAATTTGTGTCGCTGGTTCCAAAGTTGATGTGGCAGTTTGCTAACTCCAGCTCCTAAACGTTGGTATGGCCCATGCCATACCTGCCATACTGCATTTTCCAGCCTTGTAACGTGCTTTTTCATGCGTTTTTTGTTTGGGGGGGACCTTTCAACGCTTGGGAAGGGGCCCTTTCAACGCTCGGGAAGGGCCCTTTCGAGTCCCCCCCCCCCCTGGACGAAATCCTGGCTACATGCCTGGGTAACACTTTGAAAACTATGATAGATATCAACGTCAAACTTTAAGTACCTTATGCTGCATCAATGCTAGGTCCTCTCACCAAATTCCAATGAAATTGATGTAGTATTTTGGGAGATAATGACGTTGACGTCATGTCATGCCATTTTTGGTGGTCATGTTTGAAGAATAGTAGAAAATAGAGTTTTAAAGCAAATTGCACAACAAAAACGTTAAAAGAAAGGAAATAACATTCTCTTCAAAATGGCCATCTCGGATTCGCGAAAGTTTGTGTTTTTGACCCCCCCAAAATAAAAAAAACTGATTTTTTTTCGGGGGGAAAAAATCCACAAAATCAATTTTTGTGAATTTGAAAAGTGAATCTCTAAACTCGAATGCCAAAATAAGGTGACCCACCCAACTCCGCAGAGGAAAAAATAGGGGTACCTTTTAGCCACACAAAGATGCCCCCCACGGAGAGAGGCTGGATCCGCCAGTGTGTTCGCCCCCCCCCCCCCCCACCAACCGTGTTGACAAATCGACACCGCTGGTTGTGATGCAACAATGTTGAATCGCATTAGTCCATGTATGCGTGTCGAATACCATAAACATGAATGTTTCAAAAAGACGAAGGCATTACTGTAGATTATATTTATGAATGAGCATTCATTGGAGATTATATTTATGAATGAGCATTCATTCGACAATGAGCATTCATTCGACAAGAACCCACTGCCTTGTTTGCGGCACAAAGCAAGTTGAAAGAACACATAGGTGGGCACCGGTCCGTTACTCCGTTACTCCGTTACTAACGAAGTTGCTTTCTTAGTAACGAAGTAACGGGTTCGTTACATTCTTTTTAGAGTAACGGACCGAGTAACGGAAGTCACGTTTGTGGTCCGTTACTTTTTAGTCCGTTACTCAATTAGTCCGTTACTCCGTTACTTCGTTACTCCGTTACTCCGTTACTCCGGTACTCCGGTACTCCGGTACTCCGTTACTCCGTTACTCCGTTACTCCGTTACTCCGTTACTCCGTTACTCCGTTACTCCGTTACTCCGTTACTCCGTTGTTAAGTTATTCCGTTATTCCGTTACTCTGTTACTTTTTGCCTATACTTGTTTCTCTTCACGCCCGGGTGTATTCGCACCAGCACAATCAATGCCTTATTCACGTAAAAATCGAATGTCATATGGCGTAAAGGGCTGGCAAATATCGTACCTGTTGGGCTGTTGCTTAATGCGGCGCAATAACTGCAATAAAGGTAGCTGTCTCCCGATCCCGATGCCGCGAAACGTGGACAATGTTCGTCAGCTGATATAGTCTGGCGGCAAGCTGGCGGCACTAGTTTATGATAAAGGCGAGCTTCGAGTAACGAGTAGCGAGCCTCTGATAATTACACGCACTGGAGGGGGGGGGGGGCAGATCTCCCCCTAAGATCTCGCCCCCATAAGAGCTACAATAACGCAATTTGTATGGTAGGGAGGTTCTGTAAGGAACTCTGTTTTACGAAATTTGCATGATCCTATGTCATTATCTTCAAGGTCAAATGGGGTCAAATATGCAACAAAAAAATAGCACTTTCCTCCAGAAACCCCCCAAATATCTTGAGAACTATGATAGCTAGGAACAAACGAAAAAAGCAATCGAAAGCTCTTGAAGTATGCAATCGTCATGGGGCTCACATTTTAGCACACATTTTAGCTCAGGTTAATAGTTTAGCCTCCAGAGGAGGTGATCAAAGGTCAAACAGGTTATTTATAGCAAACCGTTTTTGCAAATGACTTTTGACCTAAGAAAGATAAGGCAATAATTTTTACGTCATCGTGTTCGCCTTGCCAAGGCGCTTCGAAATATATTCATGTTGATCAGTTTAGGTCAACGTAGAAATTTGACATCAGGTCAAGGTCAAGGATGTGACCCAAGATGGTCATGCTGTATATTGGGAGACGTGTCTTGACGAGACAAACACATTGTTACCGGTTTCACTTATCTATCTTCATTCTGTCGGAATTGATATCACTTCGTTAACAAAAAAACAAACAAAACAAAAACCAAAAAAGCCACAGCCACAGCAACAGTGTGTTGCTGTGGAAGTGAACTGCTGGTTGAAATATTTTTTCAGCTCTGACCTGAGCTTCAACATTCTCAGCCCAGACCCGTCCAGAGCCCGGTGATTTCCTTAAAGTTGAGGCCCAGCCCAGGCCCAGCCCAGGCCCAACCCATGGCCCAGCCCATGGCCCATAGGGCCAGCACAGCCCGTGACGAACTCTGGTGTAAACAATACTATGACAAAACAACACTAAACCACACTAAATCATAAATGTGTTATACCTATTTCGGCAGTGCTGCCGAACAGCGAAATAGCACGATCAGTGAGTAGGGTAGCCGAGCGACGAAGCAGCGCACGTCTCGTGACCTCTTGACCGCCGCGTCGGGTGCACCGTACACCGTGCACCGTACGTGCTCGTCGTACGTGCTGGATGTCTGTCGGCAAGGGCGGATCTAGGAGAGGGAGGCGTTGGGCCATGCCCCCCCCCCCCCGAAGCAACTGAGGTTGACCAAAAATCCACACATTTTTAGGTACGGATTTGAAAGAAAGTTGAGTGATTTTCCTTAGGAAAGTTTGTTTTAATTCAGCTCTTAACCCGCGCGCCGCTGGGGGTTAAATTTTATATCCCACCCCTCCTGGAGGTTCTCAATACCTTGAAAACTGTGATAGATAGCAATTTTAAACTTGCAGTACCTTATGCTGCATCAATTCGACGTCTTCTCATTAACTTTCACGGAAATTGATGCAGTGCTTTGGTAGATAATGACGTTTTAATGACGTCATGTCATGCCATTTTGGTGTGAAAAAACTAATGTTTTAAAAATCATAGAAAATCGAGTTTTTATGCAAATTGCAAATAAAAACGTCAAAAGAAAGTAAATGACATTGTCTTCAAAATGGCTATCTCGGATTTGCAAAAATTTTGGGTTTTTGACCCCCCCCCCCCTCAAAAAAACTGTTTTATTTTAAACTTCCAGTTTTGTTGTTCAAGATATTTTTTTTTTTTTTTAAACGGAATAAATATTAGATAATCAAGTATGGACAATACTCAAACCAGATTTCAAAGCAATATCTTTATTTTTGACTGACTTATGGCTCCCTAAGTATAAGTAACTCATGACGTCATTTTTTTAAGTTGCTGTTGTTTTAGCTTTTACTAACCAGATACAGACAAATAAATGCTACCGCTGTAATTTTTTTTTTTTAGACAAAACTGGTTTAGAAACATGGCTGTTTTATTTAGATTAATCCATTTCAAATTTTGACCTTTTGTGACCTGACCTTGACCTAAGGGCCATTATATGGGGTCAGGCAGTGAAAATGTCTGCTGCTATCGAATTATATGTGTAAAATAACCCATAAAACATGTGTTGCATGACTTTCGTAGACCCCCTGCCAAAAGTGACCCTTTGTGAACTGACCTTGACCTTGGTCTTTGCTCAAAATTTAACTTTTGGTAATGTGTTAGATGTAATATACCTTTCAGGGTTTTTTTGTGTGTGCGATAATAGTCGTATACTATAAGGCTTTGAATGGAAAGTATGGCCCACCAACTGAAATAACTCGATTTTGAGCTTTGACCTGACAGTAACCTGACATGTGACATTATTTTACGAATTTCGGGTATACGTTAGATTCGTCTCATTGCGGAATTTCGATCGCCGCCTTGCGCGTCTCGCTGCGGTCATTGGTTCGGAAGAAAGGAAGGGGGTAAAATGTACCCCCCCCCCCTCCAGCCGGGGCGCGTTCGGCTGGAGACCCAGCGGCGCGCGGGTTAATACACAAAAGAGCAAAATCTGATTAGTTTTGGAAACTTTGTCAGACTTGCTTGGATTTGGCCCTTCAAACCAAGTGCCAACTTGTTCCGGCCTATCTGAAACCGCTAGTGTCTGAAGTTCCTTTAGGAAGCGGTTCAACCATCACACCAACCATCCCTTCTGGCGTTCTCCGGAGCACGAGCACGTCACAAACAGGTCGGCGCCACATCGTCGAGCCCCGCAGGGTATCGTCTGTCTGAGCCCTGCATATTTCGGCCAGCAAAACAACAAGCGGCTGATGCTATTGCGAAATCGTGCGTTGTGGCAGCCGGCGAGAGACGGAAAGGCATTCCGCATTCGCAGTCTATGGTTTTCGTTTTAAACAAGCCGCGAAAACGTTTGTTTGCCTGCCTCCCCCAATCTCCGACTGGCGACCACTGAGCTCGATACAGATCCGAGGTGATTTCAGCATCGGAAACTGGAGAAGGTTGATGGAGTCCACTGGTTCGGCTCAGCGCACGTGTCGAGCCAGCACCATCTCTGCGGTGACGGTAGGTACTGGAGATGGCGTAAAGTGGCTCGCGGGACGGTGCCCCGCGCACCCGCTGCACCGCTGCAATTGCACAGCAAATATCGGACAGCTCACGCAGTGGCTGCGGGCCCGGGACGAGGCACCGGCCTGCATGTGAAATGGTCCTGGAACGAACAGAGAGTGACACCTGGACCGCCGCTGCCCTTGACGGTGACCTTGAACTTGGCCACGCCTGTGACCCTGCGAGCCGCGCGACCTCCAGTCCGCCGCGCCTCCTCAGTCGCCTCACTCGACCGCGGCATGCCTTCCCCGGCTGCCAAGGGCAGTGCTACAGCAGCATAAAGAGCCATTCTCATTGCACGCTTCAGTGCAATTATGATAAAATGACTGTATAAATGGTCGTGAGAAGGCAATAGAATCGACACAGATCCCAGTAACATTACCGGGCTCTTGCGATTTGCAATATGATTGAGATAGGTATGCAACCAATATATATATATATATATATATATATATATATATATATATATATATATATATATATATATATATATATATATCGTTCGACAAGCGATATTCGTATAGCTGCGCTCTAAAGCAAACATATATTGGTGTGTTAGGGAGTCGGGTACGGTACAGCTCGGGGTACAGCATGTTACGGGAGGGCGGCCGGTGCCCGAGGAAGGAGGCACACGGCCCGTCCGCGTCGCCTGGCTGCCAACCGCTCACCAGTTACCACCGACCGATGTAAGACGATAACGATATAAACGATATAAGCGATGTAAACAATATAAACGATATAAACGATACATACGATATAAACGATATAAACGATATAAACGATATAAATGATATCAACGATATAAACGATATAAACAATGTAAACGATATCACCGGTATCAACGATATTAATGATAGCAGCGATATCAACGATATCAACGATATCAATGATATCAACGATATCAACGATATCAATATCAACTATATCAATATCAACGATATCAATATCAACGATATCAATATCAACGATATCAACGATATCAACAATATCAACAATATCAACGATATCAACGATATCAACTATATCAACGATATCAACGATATCAACGATATCAACGATATCAACGATATCAACGATATCAACGATATCAACGATATCAACGATATCAACGATATAAACGATATAAACGATATAAACGACATAAACGACATAAACGACATAAACGACATAAACGACATAAACGACATAAACGACATAAACGACATAAACAACAGAAACGAAAATAAACGACAATAAACACGACCTAAACGACATAAACGACATAAACGACATAAACCACATAAACCACATAAACGATATAAACGATATAAACAATATACACGATATAAACGATATACACGTTATAAATATCGAGGTCGAAGGCGTCATCTACGATTTGTTATGCGTCTGAAGATCAGCTATAGATAATTCAGCTTCATAATGAACCTCTGCAAACATCGAGTTATGTACGTCTAGGTTGAATAGAGGGCGGAGTGCGGACACGCGACACAAGTGTCGGTAACGCGACGCGTATTCACATTCAATGCAATCCGATAATATTTAGGCGCTGGCAAACTTGTTTGAACATTTGCTTAATAGCAATGTGCGCGTCACAATAGACCTCTTTAAGGATATTTGCTTCCGGTGATGTTCACACATTGATGACCTCGTCGGCTGTCGCAGGCTGCGGACAGTTGCATGGCCGGTCGCACAGCTTATGACACTCATTGTCACTAAAAGGACAAACGGAACCGGACCTTCATTCACTCCTCAGCGTCGGGCAAAGCCTCGAGGTCGCCGCGGGGGTACAACACTGCAAGTGCAACGCGCGTCGCGAGCGGCCAGTAAAGAGAGGCAACTGGGGCGGCCAGTCGACGTCGTCGGCCAGTCGACGTCGAGGCCCCACATGGAGATCTAGAACACCGGGAACAATCATAGGCACCGTCCCGGCCGGATTGCAGACTAGGGACTGTTCAGGAGAGTCAGTCAGTCGCGCTGCACCACCAGTCAGTCGCGCTGCACCACCAGTCAGTCGCACCATGGCGCAGTCCGCTACTGGTCGCAGGGCTCTCGCTGCTGGCAGAGTCCGACGCATAGCAGCGAAAGGCGACCCTTCCTCAGCCTCGCTTCCGGCGCAGGGCGTAGCTGAGCCGCCGCTCAGCACGTAGCACCACGGCCGGCTGCTGCGGCGCGCGCTGCTCCTCTGCTCTCTGCTGACGCTGAGTGGGCTGCACGTGCCGGACGACACGCTCCCGCCCAGCTGGCGTGCTGCTCGCCTGGTGCCTCTCACCCTCGGCCTGGCTGCAACCATGGCCAACGGCGCAGCCACCGTCACGGCCGCCGACGCCTACTCAGTCTTCATCAACCTCTTATACGGCATGGGTGTCTGGTACATGCTGTCGGTGATGCTGCACCTGCAGCGTCATAGTCTTCAGCTGCATGACCTGCTGCGTCGCGTGGAGGAACTAGAGGAGGCGACCGCACTCTGCCGGAGACCCGGAGACCAAACGGCCATCCAGTGGAGTATCGTCGTCGCCATCACCATCGCCTCCGTCACGGGCGCCGTCTGGTTGGCCGGCAGCTTCCTGTCTGGAAAGTGGGAGCATCCGCACTACATGTACCCAATCCTGGTGCCGGAGGTGATGCGAGGACAGGCGTGGTTCTGGATCATCATCGTTTTTCAGCTCGTCACCACTGTGTTGGTGTTCCCCATGCAGGTGGCGTTCGATCTGCTGCAGATGGGCCTGATGGATGCGGTGGCGCTGTCTCTGGACCGCCTGACCCGGTACACCCGTCGCTACCTCGCAGGCAACGGCAGGTCTTTCGCGGACACCCGGGTCAGGCCGGGGCAAGTAGACGTCTGGAGCGTGGAACGGCCCGATCACTCTAAAGTCACTACGGATTGTGATCAAGAACAAGGAGACACCTCTCCACCAGAGATCAATGCACACCCGATTGATCACCCCGGCAACTTCGCTCTCCATAATCAGGACGGGTACGCAGCAGCAGGACGCCAGGAAGCGTCAGAATGTCAACGAACTTCCACTGCCGCCACGCAGCCGCGACTGGTCGACCCTGGCACCGTCCTGGAGTCGGGTCTTCTCCGCCTGGCCGAGACACACCGCGTTGTCCACTCGCTGGCCACGGACGCGGCCGCTCTCTGCTCCGTGCCGACCTTCCTCCAGCACGGCTACGTCACCTTCCAGCTCTTCGTCGGCCTCTACGTCACCATCAGCATGTTGCTGGACAGCAGCAGCAGCAGCAACAGGCTATCCGCCGCCAGCTTCGTCCTGAGTCTGGTGATGACCGTGCTTCGCCTGACTGTCGCCTGCGTGACTGGCAGTCGCCTAATCGCTAGCGGGGAGCAGTTGTCGGTGGTGCTGGCCAGCTCGCGCTGGCCTCGTAGAATGACCATGCCTACCTGGATCACATTCCAGATGCTGGTGGAGCAGACGAGGAAGCCTCTCAGCTTCGATGGATACGGCATCTTCGTCATACAGAAGAGCACCATGCTCTCCCTGCTGAGCTTCGTGCTCACCTACTTTGTAATCATGGTTCAGATGAAGGTTTGACGGCCTTCTCGTGGAGCCTCGATGTGTTCGGTCCAGAGAAGTTGGCCATACCGTTTCCGAGTTCATGTCATTCTCGACATCGGCAAAGTTATGCTTTCAATATTCGATATGCGGTGAATGTGCCGCGCTTGACTGCATGCGACTCCGATCGTGCTGTGCTCTTGTGATGCACAATTCAACCACGCCCAGTGGCGGTGCAGCATGTGGACGGTGGCCAAGGGCGTAGGCAAGGGGGACCAATGGGGCCATGTCCCCCTGGAGGCCAGGGGGCCCCTCTGGCGACCAAGCGAGGGCCCCCTGGGGCCGAAGGCCCCAGTATTTTTGATGTTGTCAGGCGCCCGCAAAACACCTTACGTCGCATAAAAGAACGCCCACGAACCGATAAAAAAATCGTAACACGAATAAATACCAGCACTTGCTTGTCTGTTAAAGGCATGTATATGTAAATACGTAGAAAGGGGCCTCGGCCAGTGTGGATAGGGCCCTCTACCAGCTTTTAAATGGCCCCACCGATCTGCAGAGGGCCCCTGTCGGCATTTAGAGGGCCCCTTCCGGTTGTAGAGGGACCTCTGCCGGCCTTTATAGGACCCTGCCGATCTGGAGAGGGCCCTGTGCCGGTCTTTAGAGGGCCCTACCGATCGTAGATCACCCTGCCTATCTGCAGAGGGCTTCTGTCGGCATTTAGAGGTCCCTGCCGACCTGTAGAGGGCCCTCTTCCCGCCTTTAGAGGGCCCTTCCAGCATGTTAGAACAATCGGCCTGCCGATCTGCAGAGGGCCCCTGTCGGCATTTAGATGGCCCCTTCCGGTTGTAGAGGGCCTTCTGCCGGTCTTTATAGGGCCCTGCCAATCTGTAGAGGGTCCCTGCCGATCTGGAGACGGCCCTCTGCCGGTCTTTAGAGGGCCCTGCCGATCTTGAGATCGCCCTGACAATCTGTAGAGGGCCTCTTCCGGCATTTAGAGGGCCCTGCCGACCTAAAGAGGGCCCTCTTCCAGCCTTTAGGAGCCCTGTCGTTCTGCAGAGTGCACCAGCCAATCTATGGAGGGCCCTCTGCCGACCTTTAGAGGGCCCTGCCGCTCTGTAGATCGCTTTACCAATCTGCAGAGGACCTCTACTGGCATTTAGAGGGCCCTGCCGTTCTGCGGATGGCCATCTGCCGGCCTTTAGAGGCCCCTGCCGATCTGTAGAGGACTCTCTGTTGGCCTTTAGAGGATCCTGTGGTGGTAGAGGTGGTCCGCCGGTGGAGCGCCGGTGAGGCTCTCGAAGGAAGACCAGTGAAAGTCCTCATTGTTTTTCAGTGTATGCTAGTAACGTCTGAGAGGAGTAGAAGGCTTTGGTAATGTAGGTTTTGACTTTGACTCGAACTCGGGCTGCCACTACCAGGAAATGTCAGAAGCCCAGCGCTCTCCCACTGAGCTACAGGAGCGGACAAATCGCTCGTTTCCGCACAATCGAAGGCTGTTTAATGTTAGTGTCATAATTCCTACCCCAGAATCCAGATCACTGCACAATAATTTAAATGGGGCGGAATTAATGCATTGTACTGCAATATAAATTGCTGTGAGGATGAATAAGGCTAGGATATTCCGATAACTCCTATATATTACGGCTTATCACACATATTACACTATATGTATATGACTATTACATTTACGATTGTCATCTGCAAGAACTACAAAGTATTTAATGCATGGGTTTCTCGTGATGGGTGTATCATTTAATAATATGTCAAGATCTTGTCATGTCACTGATCTTGAATAGATTTGGTAACTTGTCTTTGATGCATTTAGTGATAATATATTTATATGGAACAACTCGTTATTTTTGGAATTAATTCATTATTTTGTATTTGCAGCTCTTCAATATATCTAGCTCGAATATAGATTGCCGTATAACATCAGCAAATAAGTAAAAGGTACCTATTTCTGTTGTATTGCTGATGTCATTAATATAGAGAATAAATCAAAGAGGACCTAAAATTGAACCCTGTGGGACGCCAATTTTCATAATTTGTTTCTTAGATGCAATCTCATCTATTATTGCCATTTTATGCCTCTTATTAATATATGACTCTATCGTGTTGTAGAAACCCCTCGTATCACAATGCAGTGTATTTTTCAAGAGAATTGCCAAGCAAACTGTATCCAAAGCTTTCTGTAAATCAAGGTGGAGCATGTTATTTCGTTATTTTGAAGATATTTGGTAAACTTCATCGTACATTTGAACAATCGGCATGTACGTACTGTGTTGCTTCCTGAATAGGAATTGAAGAAGATTCAGGATAATATTTGCATTAACCCGCGCCCCGCTGGAGGTGGCAGAATCCCCCCCCCCCCTCCCGGATTTTCTCAATAACTTAAAAACAATGATGGATATCGACGTCAATCTTTTAGTACCTTATGCTGCGTCAATTCTACGTCTTATCATAACATTTCAATGCTATGATAAGACGTGGTGGATTATTATGGGAGATAATGACGTTTTAATCACGTCATGTGATGTAATTTTTGGTGGAAAAACAATACATGCTTGACAAAATCATAGAAATTCGAGTTTTGACAAAAATTGCAAATAAAAATGTTGAAAAAAATAAAATGCAAAATATTAAAAATGACTATCTTGGATTTTCGAAATTGTGTGTTTTTCACTCCCAAAACGTATTTGTTCTTGTTTTACAACATACAACGTACTACACTGTTCTAATGATGTATCCCCCCCCTTGGCTACGAGTGCCCCTTTGATCCCATTTGCCTCCCACCCCCACCCCCTGGGTGAAATCCTCCCTACACCCCTGACTGTGGTTCATTGGTTATTTATTTATTTGTCGTTCTGCTCGCAATATATCATGAGAGCACGCAATACATTTTATGAACTCATCACGTCACGTTATGAAACATCGGCGTTTCTGATGTCGTGAGACGTGAACGAAGGTCTGCTCTCTGCTAAGTGCTATCGCATCTTAGTCAGCTCGATGGGACAAACGTTGTGCGAAAAGCGGGAAACGGCTCGGCTCGACTTCTGTCCAGGCGTGATAAACCACATGTGTAGGCTCAAGAACAGAAGATGGCTGTGCCATAGGTGATGTTGAGACGACACTGCATAGCGCATAACCTGGTTAATCTGTTTGATGATATCGTGTTATGGATGTGGATATGGATAATGGATATGGATATGGGATGGGAGTGTTCAAATAAACGTGGATATCGGTTTGCAGGTGGACGGATAGCATGGAGCAGACTGGTTATTGATTCGACACTGACTGAATCGATTGGAATCGTTCAATCAAAATTCATTGAATTAAAACATAATTGATTCACCACCAGATCTTCTAATTCAAGAATCATGATTGAATCAAAACCCGCAAAAAATCAAGGCTGATTGAATCAAAAGATTTAAAGGGACTGTCCCACCTTTGTGAAAGTTGTCGAATCACACT
>JAXIVJ010012750.1:12500-39340 GCA_036785665.1 Chirona hameri | reverse complement strand
TATAATTTGCAAAATATTAATATTTTTACCTGTGACGTCACAATAACCTCGTGTCACCAAAATGAGTTGTGACGGCATACCGGCAAAAGCCTAATCCTTGAATCAGAATTGTAAACAAAACTAACAGCAAGTAATGGCGGTGACTTACTTGTCTGTCGTGCGCCAAGTTATACGCCAAAAAGCTCCCATTCCTTCAGCATTGCCACCTTAGCTACGTAAGGCCTATTCCTCAGCATCGCCACCTTAGCGAAACTTATTTTCTGTAATTTCTAACAGATATCGATGATATGTGTTTTTGGTAATCATGAAGTTTGAAATAAAGATTAATGACAAAGTATGAAACTTTACCGTTAAGTAGAATATTTAATAAAAACTAGCCAGCTGACAAACTCCCTCCGGACATTGGCCCTGTGTTGAAGCGTCATTTCCGCTTTACCTAGTATTCTATGACCATGAGGTGTGGTGTGGCTGTGTGACGGTATGTTGTTGGAAATATACCCCAGACCAGGACGGGCGGAGACCGGAGGGACCGGAGTGAGAGGAGCGAGTGGCATGGAGCCGTCATAACATTGGCGGCGACGACGAGATCGTCCTGCTGTTATCATCGGTAAGCGATGCCCTCGCCACAATGGATTACATTTTAATCCCGCCAGTTTCTCCGTTTGATTGCTCAGACCCCGGCAAGTGGGAACAGTGGAAGCGTGGCTTTGAGTAGGTACTACCTGTTGGAGTCCAATGGTGGAGGCCCTGAGCCGCAGGAGTTGTTTTATGCTGTATCTGATCCAAATATCAATATAGAATCTTTGGCACAGGCCATTGCCGTACTTGACAGCCAGTTGTTACCACATACAAATGTGATTTATGAAAGGCATGTCTTCCGCAGAGAGTCTCAGCGGCAGGGTGAGGGGGTCGATTCATTTGTCGCCCCACTTCGCAAGTTGTCTCCTTCATTGCCATAGAAACTTAATGACCATTATGACGTCATGCATATGGTAGCTTGGATATGGA
Organism: Chirona hameri; assembly: GCA_036785665.1. Classification (NCBI taxonomy): domain Eukaryota; kingdom Metazoa; phylum Arthropoda; class Thecostraca; order Balanomorpha; family Balanidae; genus Chirona; species Chirona hameri. The sequence continues at coordinate 38,332 of JAXIVJ010012750.1, read as the reverse complement.
AACTATTGCACACAATAACGACGGACTTTAGGCATATATACGCAGGCTGCTTGTAACGTAAACAACCGTTGTGAGGACCCGAAACAAGTTTTGGGCGCCCGTAACAGTCTTCTAAAAGGGTTCCACTGGTCCTGTGTCGAAATTACTTAGCGAAGCGAGGTAATTCTTTCACCAGAACCCATGTTTCGATCTGCTCTACAAATCTGCTATCTCAGTTCAAAGCCTCATGTAAAAATTAATAAACTAAAAAAACATGACCTTTTCCTCGAAAATATGAGAATCCAATGTTATCAAAATGTTATTATTACCTAATAACATTTTATGATTTACATTATTACATTATTATTTAAATGTTGTAATATTTCTGCCACAGGTCTTTATAAAACAGAACAACATTTCGACACGACGTTCTCCTAACTGTCGTCGCGTCGAACTATTTTACTGTTTGATAAAGGCCTGTGGCTGACATATTGCAACATAATAATAACATTTTGATAACATTAGATTTTCATATTTTCGAGGAAAAGGTCATGTTTTTCGTTTATTAATTATATCAAGTATGTTCCTCGCGCAAGCACTAAACTCTATAAAGTACTCCATGCTAACCCTATTCCCTGCGGGGGCAGATTCTGCCCCCCCCCCCCCCCGGTGGTTTTTCACTTGCTGCTTCTAAACCGTTAAGTCTAGCGTCTTGAAACTTTGTCACTTTTTTACTTTGAACGGCGCGTGTTGTGTCAAAATTTTGGGAACATCGGGCCAGAAGAGGCGGTGCCAGGCTCCTATGTTGGGGAGGGTGTTACGAATGCGGTTGTGCGGCGCATACTTTCTTCGTAGATTGCGGTGAAATAAATGCGTCAAAAACATTTGTAATGCAATATGCATCATACACACTGGGATTATACATGTGTGTTGGCAGAGGCGCACTCAGGTACAAAACAAAATGGGAGGCGATACCATACCTCAAATTAGGTCCAACTTCAAATTAGTAAGATGATAAAAGCGTTCCTCGCATGGTGCCACCCACGTTGTTTTCCTGGATCCGCCCATGCGCAATATATTAAATTTAACAAATTACAGCAAGTAATGCCCACATGTGACGTTCATGTCGTCCTAAACAATCACGAACACCACAAATTTGATACCAGAAAATGTCCCCCATTTTACATCCCCTGAATACGCCTATGATTTTTGATTTTAGTATTTATCTTTTGATATTTAAAGACCAGTACATTTGAAGCTGAAAAACGTTTTGGGCATGCAAATCGACCAAACCACATGGCCGCAATTACCTTTTAAAAAAACACCCCAATGTTTTTCCCCCTGACCCCCCATTGTTGAACAACACATTAATTTAAGACCCCTAAAAGAAAGATATTGTCATGAAGAATCAAATGGCGTTTTCCCCATCGAAATCGACCGAGCGGTTCTCGAGATCTCTGGGGGGGGGGATCTGACCCCCCGCAGGTTAACGTAATTTTGGCCCCCCGCAGGGAATATTTTTTGCAGGGAATAGGGTTATAGGTTAACTATTCCCTTTAAAGTTACAGTGACTCGGCCGAGGTCAGGGTCTGCTGACGCTGGCCGTGGCCACGGTGTCCAGCTGTGATTCCCGGCCGCGGCGCACCTACAGTTTGTCTCAGACATGTACTCATACACCGGGCAGGTACCAGCCACCATCGACACCAGTACCGCGTACTCATTGAGTAGGTGTCATCAGCGTTAGGCCTCATCTGAGGAGATGAAAATTGACCAGTGAGACGTTAAAATCCCTGGGCTTCCTCATGATGTTGAAGGTTACACAGCATGGACATGAGGAAGGACTTGAATTCAGTCTCTATCCGCTTCCAGACAAGGAGTGCATTTAGTGCATGCGCTGTGTTGTTTCTGATCCCTCGCTATCGATTAAATACAAGGATCAGTTCAGGAAAGGAGCTCTGCGCACTACGGGGAATTCAGTGCATATTGCAATGCAACAGGCCCATGCAGATCGTTGCATCCCAACCAGTCCCGTTCTGTGCTTCCCCTGCCGGCTTGATTGATGCGATACCGCGCTTGGCCCGGCTGTCGCAGCGGACGGTCGATCTAACCGCGCGGTCGAGTTCCTGGTACTCGCCCAACCGGCGACCCATGGTAAGGTCAAGGGTTATGGCTGAATCTTTAGCATGTGACTGTGCACACCGACGTGGAGGAAGCTCACTACAAGTACCAGGGGCGGATCCAGCCGCTCAGTTGGGGGGGGGGGGGCTTTTTGCCAATCAGCAGGCACGTAGCCATAATTTTTATCAATGCTGTTGGCCGGGGGTCGTGAGATAATCTCATTACCGAGCGGGCGCGAAGCGCCCGTGAGGTTTCTTGTCAACTTAATAGACAAATTTACATTTGCCCCGGCCGACCCGGTCATACATACGCTTTTCGAAAGCTAATAACTTTGCAACCACTGCTCCGATTGAGATTGGGTTTTCACCATTGGATAGGTCCATCAAATCAATTTTGTTTTTGGTATAGCGCCTTCTGATAGAGGTGGTACCACAGCGCGTGGCAGTTGGCACACGCGAACATCGAAATGAACAAAAAACCTTGCAAAAATGATCCTTGATATAAAAAATTGCTGTATTATTCTAAGCATTGATTTATACGCTGAAGCATCCAGCGCTCAGGACGCACTACATTTTTGGCGGATTTGAGAAAGGAGATCATGAACAATTTAATGCAACCTATTTTTATGTTGGCATGCATTGAAGCCTGGCAATTTTTCTGGAGGACTAAAATGACTGTTACTACCACGTGTGCTCCCTTACCGTTTCATGTTTCAAACCTGTTTTAGCTTTACCAGAGCGCGCTCGCTCGGTCATCGCCCAAAAAGGCGTTTTACTGGTTTTATCTAGTGTAAATTTGTTTTGCTCTGGGGGCGGGGTGGGGGGGGGGGGGGCATGGCCCCCTAAGGTGTTAAACACATTTTTTCGTCGGTGCAAGCTTGCCAATTGACACGGCGTTCTTCTCTAGGTCAATAACAAGTATGCCAAATTTCATTTCGATCCTTTGAGTTTTGGTCCCCCCGGGCCTCCGTAAGTTGGTGACCCCTAACCAAAGGTAAAAAATCAAAGTCGTCGTACAGACCTCAGCGTGTGCTCATTTTAAAGCTCTTGTCGAGTAGAATAAACTCTAATTCAGTCGAAATGCTCTAAATTCAAATTTGTGTTCTATAAGACATAAACAGAACCCAAAAGCAAGCCTTCAATAGAGCGCTATTGAAGGCTTGCTTTTGGGCTCTGTTTATGTCTCATAGAACGAAAACTTGAATTTAGAGCATTTCGACTGGATTAAAGTTTACTCTACTCGACAAGAGCTTTCAAATGAGCACACGTAGAGGTATGTATGACGACTTTGATTTTTTACCTTTGGTTAGGGGTCACCAACTTACGGAGGCCCGGGGGCAAATTCCCGAAGTCTAATAACCATTCGCACTCGGAATTGGAGATGACTTCATAGCTGCTAGGCGAGTCAATTATACCACCGGGGAGGTTGGCACCTCCCTGAATGGGATGCTGGTCATAGCTGCTGGGCGAGTCCATTATACCACCGGGGAGGTTGGCACCTCCCTGAATGGGATGCTGGTCATAGCTGCTGGGCGAGTCCATTATACCACCGGGGAGGTTGGCACCTCCCTGAATGGGATGCTGGTCATAGCTGCTGGGCGAGTCAATTATACCACCGGGGAGGTTGGCACCTCCCTGAATGGGATGCTGGTCATAGCTGCTGGGCGAGTCCATTATACCACCGGGGAGGTTGGCACCTCCCTGAATGGGATGCTGGTCATAGCTGCTGGGCGAGTCCATTATACCACCGGGGGAGGTTGGCACCTCCCTGAATGGGATGCTGGGCCGCGACAATCAAGGCCCTATAAGCGACAATAATCGAAGCGATCGCTGTGTGTGATGCGCTTAGCCTCGGTGCGCACCATATGAAACATGTAGTTTATTCTCGTTACGGCGCGGTCGTCAGGCAGAAGTGCATTTGATCTCCGTTTACATGTCAGATCGGTAGGCAACAGTACCTATATTCGGAGTCTGTATTATATTTATATTGCTTTGTTTATACTTGAAAACAGGCGGTCGACCAAAATAGCAGTGTTAGACAATTATTCCCTGAATATTTCGATAATACGTATTTATTCCGATCGCTACGTAATATTAGAAGGTAAGGCGTTGAATTTTAAATACGTAATTTTTCACCCAGAGATTCCATGAAACGAGCACGGAGCAAGTCAGTCCAGTTGACACGTGCGACAACTGTGTTTAGAAAGCGGAAAACGCGTTTATATTTCAACCTCGGTTTTCTATTACCTGTCGAGGCGCGCCAATAGAATTTAATAGCAATTTCGAAAGACATGTATTTTTCGCCATCGCGACAGGAAACAGCTGGCGACGCCGCAGTATCACGTCCAGATAAACCACGAAGCAATTTTCATCACCATCAATTTGCAATTATTTTAATTACGAATCGTCGCAAACAACTCAAGTGCCGTATCCAATTCAAAACAACTCAAACCGTCGGCAGTACTCCATAGCAAACAACAACGCGCAGCAACCAAAACGCTGGCGCCCAACGTCTCCAGAACTCAAACGGAAACGACGATCCAACGTAAATCACAAACTCTCGTAACCTGCTCGGAGTGGTCAAATCGCCTAATGACTCTACCTTCTATATACGGCCTTTCTCACAGGATCCAACACAAAAAACTCCAGATCCTCCAGATTAACCAATGAGCATGCGCAATAGGTAGGGAGACTGTGACGTCACAGTGACGTCACATCCAAGTGAATTCGACCAATCAAATGAATTGGTGCGAATGGTTATTAGATTTCGGGAATTTGCGACCCGGGGGGACCAAAACTCAAAGCATAGAAATGAAATTTGGCATACTTGTTATTAGCCTAAAGAAGAACGCCGTGTCAATTGGCAAGCTTGCACCGACGAAAAAGTTTTTTGTTTAGGGACACCCTAATGGCCCTGTACCTCCCTTTAACCCTGGCCTTCAGATACCCAAATTTCGTTGCAAAGACTCTGACGTCGAGAGCCGATAACTGGCAAACACCTGTTTTGGAGACGGCCGTGTCATAACGGTACCACACAAACGGTAGGATGTAAAAAAGTAACGCCTAAGCAATATATAAAATACTTTATCAATATGCTGACGCAAGTTCTAAAGATGACATTACACGGACATCGAAATTAAAGTGTTATTTTTTACCCAAAGGTAGGAATGAGCCTGCTTCAAACGAGGACGTTTGGCATCTCCGTTATCGTTTTGTCACAGCTCTCCGTGCACCGACGAGCGGCAAATGCGCGGAACGGTAGCCTGTTGTTTACCGGGTCAGGTTTGTAACCAAATTTCACTTTTGTTACATAGGAATAGGATCCTAAGACGACCAAATGAACCGTGTGAGCAAATCTGGATAACCATAACGTGGTATAACATATCACCTCCAGAAAATTCGGTTATACATTTAGCGTTCGTACGATCCTTTTTTTTAAAGAATTGACGACCCAGTTGGTCGCCAACTCTTATGGACTCGCCAGCGAACACATTGGTCATATTAGCGCCCAGGGGCCATAGCTGTACCGGGGTTCGAAACACGGGCTCCCCACGTGAGAGCCAGACGTCTTAACCGCTCGGCTATTACGCCCCGTTAGCGTGCGTACGATAATTTAAAGTGCTCACTAAATTATCAAAATACGACGGACTTGTAACACATACATGGAGCTACGCTACCATCACGAATATGAGCCTCTCCGCGATCTGGATGTCACTTCCTGCCACGTTGTCACCAAGAGTCGTAAGTAGTTCAGATGCTCGAAGGTGAAAACGATGAACATTAGAACGTTAGCCCTTTAACCCGCCGACTTACTGGGGGGGGGGGCTACTTTTTGCCCCCCCCCCTTCCCGTTATTTTTCAATAACTCATACATGAACACCAGCATTGTCACCAAACTTGCAGTACCTTCTCTCACATCAATTCTACACATGTTGGAAAAAGTAAAAATATGAGGTTATGATCGATCAATCGGAAATGATTTCAGAGTACGTCATGTTCTTCGGTTTTTGTTGCAAAATAATGGTTTGCGGAGAACGCTGTCAAAGGTACGATGTTTGAGATAAACTCAATTGTCTTGAATTAAATTACTGACAATATACCGGGCTATCAAACAGCAGTCTTGGATTTTGTTTTTTTATTCCAAATTTTGAGAAATCCATTATTTTTTTTAATTCACAAAAAAAAAAATATTATAAAAAAACGGATTATATGTGATCGAGACGTATTCGGTGAATATGCGTACCAAATTTGAAGTTGATATCTTCAAAAATGACTGACTTATGACCTTTAAATGACAAAAAATCGACCACCTCTCACAGCATTACTATGCATGAAAAACGCATTTCCGTTTTTGCTTTTTACTTCTATTTGCATGGAACAAACAATGTTCTAAGGTCATTTTTAGCGTTTTAGACGAAAAACAAACCCATAAACATGTGTTACAACGCCTAATGACCGTGACCTTGACCTGACCCAAGGTCATAAACAGCTTTGAAAGGTACTTTTAAGTGTCAGACACACGAATCATACCGATTTATCGACTGCTTATGCGTTTAAAATCGCAATTTTGCGCGACAATGCCATCCATCGAGACCTTTTGACACGGTCAAACATTTTGTAGTTGACCTGACATGTGACGTCATCGTTGACCTCGAGGTCCACATTATTATGTTTCCCTCGATAAATTTGCCAGGGCTATCAAATGCCGTTTGAATTTTTACATTCGGTCCAGTAGTTCCGGAGATCCGAAGGGGGGGGGGGGCAAAAAATAGCCCCCCCAGTAAGTCGCGTTATGAAATATACCCCAGTAACTCGCGAGTTAACAAAAATGAATATCTCACTGGACATATAGGCTAGGAATATCTTTATGAAAATACGAAATACAACCAGAGCTAAAACGTTGTCTTCAGCGAAAGTATATATGAATGCATTTGTGTAAAATATTCAACGAATGATTTGGCATGAAACTCTTCGTACCACAACTGGTATCTCTGTCCCAGCTGGATGTGCTAAACATGGCTGAATGTGAATGCGTTTGAGGTTCCAATTTCACTCTTTCCATATGTTTGGTGACGGTTGGCATTAATCGGTAAAGCGCACAAACAAGATGCACGCTGGTCCAGTGGCAGCTGGCAAGTATGTGATAGGATCGTCTCAAGCAAAATGTGGAAAAACGAGAAAGTGCACATTTCCAGCTTTAATAAAATCAATTTATAACATCCGTGCATGCTGGTGGTGTACATACCCAGGACTTGGGATGAGAGGACGGAGTAGGTTGAAGGGCGGGGGTCACAACATATCAGAGCAGGCTGCAACTGCTCTGTGCCACGGCCGGCAGTCATGCACGTGTCCGCATGCTGTGGAGAACCAAAGCGTTACGAATGAGGTTATTACAAATTCATCTTTGGAGACGGCTCGTCAGCAGCCGTTTGATCATCCTACTGGCAATGGTAAGACAAAACATTCCTGCGGAGTTGTATACAACGTGCTCGTATTGAAAGGAAATCGCTATATATGGAAAGGATGGGAGGACAAGACAATGTCAGATAGCAATACATGCCATAAGAGATGCAGTAAATCCATACCTGCGTACTGGCATTTGATGACAAATATAACGACAGTGACAACAGAGGTGTAGCAATGGTGCGTAGGCTCGCAATCTGAATGCATTGCCAGTATCGGGATATTTCAGCCTGCAGCGAGTAGAGTAAATGCCAGCGTTGATAACAGCGAAACGTTGCCAATTGCAACTCGGTACACTACATCTCTTGCATGGTGCTGCACGTAGTCTGGACCATATTTTCAAGATTTCCTGGATCTCTACTGACCATATACCGACTACAGTTGGACGGATACATCAGTCAGGGATTGTCACAAGGCAACGCAAATATTAACATCTTTCCGAAGCATAACGTAACAGACCTATTATAGTCGCTCGGCTTTACTTCGCTATTAATTATACAAAAATTGTATGTGCAATTTTTTATAGCAAATTGCAGTTACTAAAAACAGCTAAAATGCATTTTGGAAAGATAAAAATGGCAACTTTTACTCCAACTTTGGGGGGGGCAAAAAAAATGTTTGCCCCGACGTTTCTTTGGGTGGGCAATTGCCCATTTTGCCCCCCCCCCCCCCTGGATCCGCCTCTGACAAGTACCGAGTTAAGCCAGTGTCGGAGTCAGGTGTCATAGCGGGTACAAGCACAAAGTTGATTTTGTTTGCGCGTAGCGTCACTACTTTTGATATGGTCCTAAATCAGAGCAGCACCAACAGTAGCTGCCACAGCAAAACATTGCAACAATAACTTCAGTTTCCACAGCAACATCCTGCATCTGCAGTAGGTATGCAGCTATGACCCGTTCCGCCGCACTGGCGGATCCAGGGGGAGGGCGGCAGGGTCAAAAGCCCCCCCCCCCATCCCACGCTCGACGGGGGCGGCAATAGAAATTACCCCCCCCCCCCCCGAACCAAAAAAAATCCGCTGAAACTGGCGATGAAAAATGGGTACTGACTGCGAAAAATAACTTCTTGCGAGAGAAAAAAGAAATTATTTTTTTCCTCGTTCGTGTTTGTTCTATTTTGTAGCATTTTGGTAGCAGGAGGGAAAGTGACGCGTGCGTATTTGGAAATGTCGAATACAAAATCCAGACCCATCATACTTAAGTAGCCATAAGTCAGCCAAAACTAAAGATATTGCTTTGAAATTCGGTTTGAGTATTGTCTATACTTCGTTCTCCAATATATATTCCGGTTTTTGAATGTTTGGAAATTTTTATTTTGTGGATTTTGTTCTCCATTTTTTTTCTCATAAAATCATATCAAATATCAAATCATATGAAAAAGCCAGAATACATATTGGAGAACCAAGTATGGACGATGCCCAAACCAAATGTCAAATCGATATATTGAGTGTTGACTGACTTATGGCTCCCCAAGTATGATGGGTCTTGACTTTGTATTCGACATTTCCAAATATGCGTGGCGCGTCTGACGCTATTTTCGATCTGGAGCGATTCCTACAATCAACGTAAGTTAAAAAACGTCGCGTTTTGGCGCCAAAGTTTATAGCCGCTGAATAGCGTGCGTGGAACGCATTTCGACAGTATTTGAGTAATTGTGATTGGGACATGGGTATCGTTGTTTTCCTTTTCCCTGTAAACATGTAGCCAAATAAGATTCACACTTTGTGAATGTGTAGGCAAAGTTAATATTTTCATTGTCAAGGTCATTTTAAATTACTATAGCTTGGGATGGCTACTTTGGCCTCAGGTCATATCCAGACTCAAGTAATTTCAGGTTCTAATTTTAAATATGACACCCATTTCGCACCATGCTTAGGTACCTATCCCGGTGCATTTTATGGGTCCTATGACTAGAGGTCTCACAATTTTTAGCATTTCCAACTAGTCAAGATCAGACTCAGCATGAACTCAGCTACTTAAATGTTTGAAAGCGACAGGAGAGGTAAAATTGGGTTTGTCTGGTTTTTACCATTGGCGGATCCAGGGGAGGGGGAGGCATTAGGGGAAAATGCCCCCCATAGGAGCATGGCGGGCATTCAATACAAGGATGTCCCCCGCCCCACGTGTTCCTGCATTGGCTGTAAGAAGTGATAATTAGGGGGGAAAATCCTCCCATGGTCAAATAATTTCGCTTTGAGGACACCCCCCTTCGCGCTGACGACCCGACTCCACCCCCCCCCCCCCCCCCGGTCAACAACTTTTCGCTGATGAAGCGGAGCGAGATTCCCCCCCCATTCTCGAACCCTAGATCCGCCCGTGTTCCGCCGCCACCGTCGACCCGGCCTGTGGCGAGGCCCGGCCCGCCGTCTGATAGCTCTGCGTACAGCCGGCACGTGACACGAACAGCCGGTACGTGACGCGGACATGTGCAGCACTGCATTGCGCTGTTCAATTTCAGCCGACAGCGCCAGCCGGCGGGCTGCGCCGGCAGCCGGGATGGCCGGCCGTTTGAGCGCGATCAGTGATAAGAAAACCACTCGGCAGCGGCGCAGGCCGGGATGCAATATCAGCACCCATTTATCCACGGCTGAATGTCAGATGGCGATCTATAACTCGGCAGCACGCGACTCAGCAGAGCAGTCACCACAGCCCATCACAGCCCTGATGACAGCCCAGCCGCAGCCCATCACAGCCCTGATGACAGCCCAGCCACAGCCCATCACAGCTCTGATGACAGTCCAGCCATAGATCATCACAGCCCTGATGACAGTCCAACCACAGCCCATCACAGTCCTAATGACAGCCCAGCCACGGACCATCACAGCTCTGATGACAGCCCAGCCAAAGCCCATCACAGCCCTGATGACAGCCCAGCCACAGCCCATCACAGCTCTGATGACAGCCCAGCCACAACCCATCACAGCTCGGATAACAGCCCAGCCACAGCCCATCACAGCTCTGATGACAGCCCAGCCACAGCCCATCACAGCTCTGATGACAGCCCAGCCACAGCCCATCACAGCCCTGATGACAGCCCAGCCACAGCCCATCACGGATCTGATGACAGCCCACCCACAGCCCATCATTTTTTTTCATTTTTTTTTCTAACCGCCACCCATTAGTAGGTGACCAGGAGTGCCCCCGCCCTCGATCCCAACGACGCACGACACCTTAAGTTAACACCAGAGAACAAAAGAGAAAATGTCGCGGCACTCCCAGCTAAGAAATGAAAACAAACATAAAAAAGCATATGAAGAGAGGTAGTTTGGGTGTTAGATGTGGTGATATAAAAGAAGGCGAAAAGTAGTCATCGTTGAAAACAGCAAATGACTGCCCCCCAACTACGTCCCAGGATATCATCCTCACTCATCCTCATCCAGGACAGAATGAGGATGCATTCATTCATTCTGATCCTCATCCAGGACAGGATGAGGATGGATTCATTCACTGTGTTAGTAAAGGGGATATCAGTCATACAGGGCGGAGGACAAAGTCTGGTCAATTTGAAGCGTTTCTTGCTGGTGCCTCATGGACCCCACTCAACTAAGCATAGCTTGTTGCCGAGTAGGGACCACGAAGCCAGCGCCATTGAATGGGTGAAAGCCAGCGCCATTGAATGGGTGGCCCTACCTATGACCTACTTATGAGACTCATGAAAAGCAAACACATTTAACTAACTTGTTAGACTATATATGTATATATGCATGATACCATCAACTATGCATGCACATGCATATGCATACATATGTGATACTTTTTTTCTCACATATCTCACAGATGCATATACATACATGCACACACACATACACACACATACACATACACACACACACACACACACACACACACACACACACACACACACACACACACATACACACACACACACACACACACATACACACACACACACACACACACACACACACACACACACACACACACACACACACACACACACACACACACACACACACACACACACACACACACACACACACACACACACACACACACACACACACACACACACACACACACACACACACACACACACACACACACACACACACACACACACACACACACACACACACACACACACACACACACACACACACACACACACACACACACACACACACACACACACACACACACACACACACACACACACACACACACACACACACACACACACACACACACACACACACACACACACACACACACACACACACACACACACACACACACACACACACACACACACACACACACACACACACACACACACACACACACACACACACACACACACACACACACACACACACACACACACACACACACACACACACACACACACACACACACACACACACACACACACTCACACATACACATATACACACACATATACACACATGCATGTCATGGACATACACACAGCACAACTGAGCAACACAATGTTACCCATAACAACCAGATACAATAACCATTTAATTACAACCTATTACTCATAACAACATTATGTGTTACTAATATTGTGAAATGAAGTGATTTTTTATTATTTTTTTCATCACATACTTAGATTGTGGTACCTCGTTAGGGCCAATGCTTCTACATATAATATCATTCCATAGTTTGGGACCGAGGCATGTTATGGTGAAAAGTCTATAATTCTTTGTTGAAAAAATACTTCGAAAATGTTTGGTTTGTCTTGTAGAGTGACAAATTTCAATGTGTATATTGAACATATTTTGTATTGGGTAAGGTAACTGGTTGCATACATGCTTATGCATTATGAGCATCATTTGTAGTTTGCCAATATCTTGAACTTTTAGACAATTATATTTTTTTGAAAACTGGATTGGCACTTTGAGGAGGATAAATGCCTTCTATGATTCGCATTGCTCTCTTTTGCAGAATTAATAGTTTTTTAGTATGATGAACATATCCTGTCCCCCAAATAAGGCAGCAATAATTGATATAAGGAAGTATGAGTGCATTATATAGCTGCAAGAGCTGTCTTGTATCTACAAAGTATTTTACTCTACACATCATGCCCACATTTCGGCTGACAGTATTTGTTATGTTGTTTATGTGAGAAGTAAATTTCAAATCATCATCTATCAACATCCCTAAGTACTTAACTGTACCTTTTTTCTCAATAAATGCCTCATTCATTTGCACACTTATGTTAATATTTATTTTGCGTTTACTATATATTTAATATACAGTCTTTGATACATTAAGAGAAAGGAAGTTTGACTGTAGCCAAGTATATATTTTTGGCAATACCATATTGATCATGATTTGAAGAACATCCACATCATGATGCTTAAAGAAAATGGCTGTGTCATCAGCATATATGAAAAACTCACAGCTACCATCAATGTTTACTAGATCATTAATATATATAATGAACAAAAGAGGTCCCAAGATTGATCCTTGGGGCACACCTATGCCCACATTCCTAAATTCTGCTTGGGTACCCCTTATGTTAACAGTCTGTTTGCGATCTGTGAGGTATGATTGGAGTATCTCATATGCTTTTCCAGAGACACCATATTTTTTTTAGTTTTTCACAAAGAATATTGTGATCTACAGTGTCAAATGCCTTTTTTAAATCCAAGAATATGCCAACAACACATTCATCCTCCTCAAAGGCTTTTGTAATCAAATCTTGTATCAATATAATGGGCATATATGTTGAAAATCCTTTGCGAAAACCAAATTGTTTTTCACAAAGCAGTTTATTTTTTGTGAAGTGTTGTAACAATTGAATATGTAAAAGTTTTTCTAAGATTTTTGATAAGTATGGCAATATGCTGATTGGCCTGTAATTAGAAAATGACATTGGATCACCTGTTTTGAAGATAGGCTTGATAACTGCAGTTTTTAGTTGTTTTGGAAATACTGCTTCATTCAAGATTAGATTAGATAGATTGAAAAAGTGAACAAGATGTGGTAATATTGATTTATATGTATTCTTACATATTTTTTAGTTAATATTGTCAAATCCTGCTCCTACATTTTTCAGCCCACAAAGGATTTCCTCTACTTCATTTGCATTTGTTGGAGATAGAATCATGTCTTCATTTAGGAAATCTCCTAAATTATCCAGAGGATCTCTAACAGATGAAGTAATTTTATTTTTTAACTTCTGTCCTATTTCAGTGAAGAACTTGTCAAATTCTGTTGATATTGATATATCATCATCAAACTCTTCACCTGAATCAGACACAAACTTGTTTGGAAGTTCATTGTTTGATGATTTTTGTCGAAGAAGTTGGTTTAGTGTTTTCCAAGTTTGTTTGGGATTATTATGATATTTTGCAAACTCCAACTTATAGTAATGTTTTTTAGCATTTCTTAATGCTGAGTTGAGACAGTTTCTATATGTGTTATACTCAGCATTATTCTCAGCATTTGGATTTCTCAGTTTTATACTAAACAAAATACTTTTTCTATTTATTGAGCTAAGTAACCCAGGTGTAATCCATGGTTGAATAGCATTATTCCTTCTGGATATTTTTTTTGTTGAAAATTTTGCAATGCCTTTGTTGTAAGAGGTAATTATTATGTTGCAAGCACTTTCAGGATTTGTTTCAGATTGAAAATCTTCTAGTTCTTTGACTAGAAACTCATTGAGATTATCTATATAGTGATGGTCAAAACATGCTTTGACTTCATTTGCAGATGACTTCTTGTCAAGGGTGATGTCAGAGGAAGAGAAAATTGAGAAGTGGTCTGAGAAATCTGTTTTTATCCCACCTGACTGTTGCACTACTGAAATATCATTGCAGAAAATATTATCAATCAGAGTTAAAGATTCTATGGAAACCCTAGTAGCTTTAGAGATTGTAGGAAGAAATCCATATGAGCACATGTGGGTGAAGAATGATTCACCGAAGCTATTGCCAGGCATAGGAAAAAGATCAGCATTAAAGTCACCCACAATATATGTAAGTACATTCAGTCTAGTAATTTGTACCAAACATTGCTCAAGCTCAGAGAGAAACTCAATATTATTCCTGGGTGCTCTGTATATTTGAATGATAAGACAATTTTTATGTCTATTTAGGTTAACTTGTAGAAAAACTGCTTCAGCAGTTGTAAAATTATACAAAGATATTTGTGTTGCATGTATGTCATTTAGTGCATAGATTGCAGATCCACCACCTGGTTTGTCAGGACGACTTGCACAGAACAATTGATAGCAGTCAAGAGAAAATAACTCTTCAATAGCTTCAGTGAACCAGGTCTCAGAAACAAAAATGAAATTCCACTTGTGATTTGTTGATGACAAGAACATATTTATTTCATCAACCTTGTTAACCATTGAACGAGCATTTATATGAAGCATAGTTATCTTATTTGCTAAAGAACATCTATCCAGTTCACCAGGATTGTAGAATCTGCATTGTTTTCTGATATTTTCGAATTGTGTATGAGTAAGAGATAGACCATCAGATATTATATCTGAAAATGGGTTAAATGTACTATCTTCATAGCTCAGAAAATTATCTGAGGTAGCTATCTTGACCTAATTAAACAAAAAGAACAGCAAAACACAAGAATACCAACCCAAGCAAACACCGACATGTCAGTCCCGGAGGTGTCACAAAGGGCACCATCAGCACTAGCCACTGAAACCGCAGCAGCAGCCGGCCGCCAGGCCACGACGCCGCAAGCAAATAGCACCACCACATATTGATTGATTGATTTATTTTTAAATAAATATATATTTAGCGTTAAAAACTTAACTGGTACCACCCGCCCGCGACGCCACAACACCCCGGCCCACCAGCGGCCCCCGGCGGCCAACCACCGCAACAACTCCAGCCGATAAGTGCCAGCCTCATAAAGGAAAGAAGAAAATATATATTTATTTGAGAAAGTGCAGGTGATAAGGGATTTACTTGTTTATCAGAGTACCAGTACGTGGTAGGAATTGCGGAACTAAATACGATACAATGCAACGATACGTTTATATGTATATACGTGAAACATAAATGAAATGAATCAATCTTGATGTATGATGTCACAGAGCAGTAGGTAGTACTATATGAATCCTTTGCATATTGCTTTTTTGTAAACCTTCTCTATTACAGGTGCGGCATTTGTGTTTTTAAAGTTTCGTGAATGAATGTTACTACTACACATGTCCTTGGCTATACTATATATGGCCTTGGCTATACTTCACTCCCAAGGCCCTAGATACTCAGTACATTTACGCAAGGCTATACTATATTTACGCATGCGTATTGCGCAAACACCATAAACCAGTAATGTGTGTTGCGTGCAAAGGTAAGATAGGTGTATAGTTATATTACATACATTATCTACCTACAATATCCTTTATATTTATATTACATCAACATACGTCATCTACCAATATATCTGGGTAAGTTGGATAATCGTCTGTCTGCGAATTTGACTGGAAAATACCTTCGGATTTCTGCTGATAATAATGTGTGGATGTAACAAACTGAAAACAAAACTGAACTGAAATATGTACCTAGTACAAAATGTACAGCATGGTCATAGCATGCATATTACATTGAATGATAGCTCATGTCAGGGGCAGTCATCTTATTTTACCAAGATAGGTACTTTCAAAGCAAAGTTGTTCAGAATTTAACATTTTCCTTTCACAATGGACTCAATGGAGCCTCTGTCCAATGGGATAATCATGATCACAGCAACATGGAAATCACCAGGAGGAAAAAGGAGTGTTGATGCACCTATGACCTAGGTAAGTGAATGGATATTGGAAGTAGCATGGTGGGCCTTTTACAAACTCTGCTCACAGAGTTTGTAAAAACACAGCTCTGATGCTCTGATGACAGCCCAGCCACAGCCCATCACAACCCTGATGACAGCCCAGCCACAGCCCATCACGGCTGGGATGACAGCCCAGCCACAGCCCATCACAGCCCTGATGACAGCCCAGCCACAGCCCATCACGACTGGGATGACAGCCCAGCCACAGCCCATCACAGCCCTGATGACAGCCCTGCCACAGCCCATCACGGCTGGGATGACAGCCCAGCCACAGCCCATCACAGCTCTGATGACAGCCCAGCCACAGCCCATCACAGCTCTGATGACAGCCCAGCCACAGCCCATCACAGCTCTGATGACAGCCCAGCCACAGCCCATCACAGCTCTGATGACAGCCCAGACACAGCCCATGATAGCTCTGATGACAGCCCAGCCACAGCCCATCACAGCTCTGATGACAGCCCAGCCACAGACCACCACAGCTCTGATGACAGTCCAGCCACAGCCCACCACAGCTCTGATGACAGTCCAGCCACAGACCATCACAGCTCTGATGACAGCCCAACCACAGCCCATCACAGCTCTGATGACAGCCCAGCAACAGACCATCACAGCTCTGATGACAGCCCAGCCACAGATCATCACAGCCCATCACAGCCCTGATGACAGCCCAGCAACATACCATCACAGCTCTGATGACAGCCCAGCCACAGATCATCACAGCCCATCACAACTCTGATGACAGCCCAGCCACAGCCCATCACAGCTCTGATGACAGCCCAGCCACAGACCATCACAGCCCATCACAACTCTGATGACAGCCCAGCCACAGCCCATCACAGCTCTGATGACAGCCCAGCCACAGATCATCACAGCCCACCACAGCTCTGATGACAGCCCAGCCACAGCCCATCACATCCCTGATGACAGCCCAGCCACAGCCCATCACAGCTCTGATGACAGCCCAGCCACGGACCATCACATCCCTGATGACAGCCCAACCACAGCCCATCACAGCCCTGATGACAGTCCAGCCACAGCCCATCACATCTCTGATGACAGCCCAGCCACAGACCATCACAGCCCTGATGACAGCCCAGCCACAGACCATCACAGCTCTGATGACAGCCAGCCACAGATCATCACAGCTCTGATGACAGCCCATCGCAGCACTGATGACAGCCCTGATGACAGCCCAGCCACAGCCCATCACAGTCCTAATGACAGCCCAGTCACGGACCATCACGGCCCTGATGACAGCCCAGAATCAGCCCATCACAGCCCTGATGACAGCCCAGCCACAGCCCATCAAAGCCCTGATGACAGCCCAGCCACAGCTCATCACAGCCCTGATGACAGTCCAGCCACAGCCCATCACAGCCCTGATGACAGCCCAGAATCAGCCCATCACAGCTCTGATGACAGTCCAGCCACAGATCATCACAGCCCTGATGACAGCCCAACCATAGCCCACCACAGCTCTGATGACAGCCCAGCCACAGCCCATCACAGCTCTGATGACAGCCCAGCCACAGCCCACTACAGCTCTGATGACAGCCCAGCCACAGCCCATCACAGCCCTGATGACAGCCCAGCCACATCCCATCACAGCTCTGATGACAGTCCAGCCACTGCCCATCACAGCTCTGATGACAGTCCAGCCACAGCCCATCACAGCTCTGATGACAGCCCAACCACAGCCCATCACAGCCCTGATGACAGCCCAGCCACATCCCATCACAGCTCTGATGACAGTCCAGCCACAGCCCATCACAGCTCTGATGACAGTCCAGCCACAGATCATCACAGCTCTGATGACAGCCCAGCCACAGATCATCACAGCCCATCACAGCTCTGATGACAGCCTGCAGCAACACATCACAGCTCTGATTTTAGCTCTGGTTGTACTCTTATGCTTTTGTATCCTCCCCACGTGACTCTCCTATTACATCTCCATACCTCTGTAACCCATAGCTCTATAGATCCAACAACGCTCATATGCCTCTTCACAGCTTTCCTTTTACTATGACCAATGTCGTCGTCATGGTCTCAAAAGTAGTAAGAACAACTCCAAGTGCACGTGTACTTTAACATGGGCCATATTAGGGATACCCGAAAATTACAAGGGGCAATGTCCCTAATGTCCCCAGTCAGTGGTGGCGACGCCCATAGCTATGCCGATGGGGACCCGACAGGCACATGTGTAATCCAGGCGTTATTCATTACCTGTATGACACTTGCCGGCACAGTAAAGTGAATAATTACAACATAGCCCAAAATGACTAAATGAACGCCATATGCGTCCTGGCGTACACACAATGACGCGGTTTCTCATCTGCAACAAGAGCATCGTTTCTGATAACAGTAACGTATAAACCTGAAAATGATACATTTCCCGCTCAGCTTTGCGAAGTGAAGTGATTCGCTCGATGCAACACTGGCCTGGTGCCAACGTTTTCATAGTTGTGGCAGCTGCGAAGATCGATATTCGCCTGGATTATCATAAGTCAATGTTGATAAGGGCGCATTGTTTGCTGAGCTAACATGCATGGTGATATCACTGGCCGCGTTTATGTTAGGCACATTACACTGTGATATTACGGCAAGTGATCGATCGTGGAACCGTGCAAACATTTTACGTTAATCAAGCGGAACTGTGATGAAAATTCATGTTGCTTGCAATATTTTACGTTGAGTAGCCAGGTGTAGTGAATACCTTTTAAGTACAGCACATTCACACCCAATCATTTTGTGAATGGCAATGCCTTTAACCCCGTTTCACCTTTACAAAATATCCCATCTAAGTCCAAGCACTGTCCAATTTTTTTGTATATTTTTGTTTTTCTCAAGCATCCGCAAACAAGCAAGACACAGCAGCACAAAGTGTCACCACACAGCACAAAGTGTCAATTTGCATGCTATTTGCATATTATAGGGTCAGTTGTATCGATCGTGTATATCTGTCCTGTTGGTTGACTCACCCACGTTTCATGCATAACTGATCAACTTTCGAAATACAAATGAATAGTTTAACAAACAATGTACAGATTTCCCAAAACGGTTCCATGGACTGCGATGCGAGTCTTCGTTAAAAATTGGGTAAAATCTTGGAATCTCGCGGAAATATTTTGTATTTGTATTTGCATTTGGAATATCGCCAACAGAGATAACTCCACTTACAGGCGAAGTCATTGCTTAAAAGAAGAAGAAAAAACAATATTGCCGGTAAACACGCCAATACACAGGCATACTATCCCGCAATACAGTGTATGTGCTACGGCACAGTCTATATCCCAGTTGCACAGTTATCCCTGATGCGTCAGTTGGTTGGCGACTTACTCCGGGGTATAGCAAAAGCGGTCATGGTCATAACGACTTAAGTTTGTCATGACTTGGTATATGTCCTTATTTTTAAAACAAACCAAGCACATTTTACCATACATGTGTCCTTTGGATTAGCAATGCGTAAGTCAGCGAAATCCGATGACCTTAATTAACTTCGTAGAACTTCCTGCAGTTTTGCGTTATTCGAAGCTCACTGGTACATTAGCTGCATCAGCGCATCAAGTCAGCACTCTTTCCTCCACCTACCGCTTCCGGCTCCGTCGCCGGCGCGCTCTCATCTTGCACCCCGTCTGGCACCGCGTGTTGCTGCCCCATTTCCTGTGTGTTGGGGAGGGACGAGACGCGGACTACCGGCCGAGAGTTGGCACAGGCAGAGAGTGCGTCACCAAGACAGCGTTGACTCAGAGGGTCCGAGGGTGGACTGGGTCGCCAACATAACAGCCCGCCAACCTCTCTGCTGCAGGATGTGATGGATGGTGCTGCCCAACACAGCCAGCATTGGCGGGATGTGATCGAATGCTGTGTTTTTTGGATTACCAGAAACTGCATTAGAATGAGTCAGATGTCTTCAAAGAAAAACAGCTTCTCAGATTGATGCCGCCCTCCACGCGAAAGCAAGTATGCATGAGAACATTGTTGCGGCACTTTTGCTATGTCTACATACAAAGGATTTCATAGAATCGCACCAGAATAAGAGAATAAAAATACAATAATATGATAGTAAGAAACAAGCCACTGCGTAGGACACACAAAGCGAGATCAAACGGAAGTACCAACACAACCAACACCGACAATATAACACGGAAATGCATTGCTTCTCTTACCATACAACCCCTGACATTTTATATGCAGCCAATATACATTATAGCATCGGGTGGTCCTCCCGAAGCGAATAATAGCCGAGCCACGCCGAGATCGGGGGTCAGATCTCCTAGACGAATGATTGTGTTAAATTTCCGCCCCTGTAGCTCAGTTGGGAGAGCGCTGGGCTCTTGACCTCACCCAATAGTGGCAGCCCAGGTTCGAGTCGCTTCGGCGCTCGCTATTTGCTCCTGACTGGGATGGCTTGTGGCCGGTGGTAGCGGTTGCACTCAAGGTCAGGTGACGTCAGAGGGCGGGGTGGACCGTGTCCAGGTATGTCGGGCACGTAAAACTTTCGCTTCTAAATTCTGCCGGACGCCAGGAATTGCTTGATCGGGTGGTGGGGGTTAGGGCCTGCGTAACAAGCTATGCTTAGCGCGGGCCTGACCTCAGAAATCCATCCATTCAAAATCATTCGGACTAAATAATAATGAAAAAGTTATAAAATAGACTTTGATAATGATTAATGTATGTGTTTGCACTTTGACTGTTTTTTTTTTTGTCCTGGCGGTATTGGTAGTGGTAACTATCTTGAACGACTAAATGACAAAGTGGATATGACGTAAATCTTCAACAGTGGCAACAGACGTGGAAGGAAGGAACCTTTCTGAGAAATCAAGGGGTTGAGTTGAGTTGAGTTGAGGGGAGCAATCAAGGGGTGGGAGTTCAGGATACAATTATCCGAATTAGAGAAAGTTAACACATAAATCGATTGCAGAACGTGCAAAGTGAATCTGATAACATATCTGGTGTATAGTACGCTGTATGTAGCAGCACTGCTTAGTTAATTGTTTATAGCCATTGGAAATCAAAACTATGTGCCGAAGATGCTTCTAAAAGAAACTTTACTTGCTACATGATGCTTAATATTGAAAAACAGCAATGCTTTCCATGCCTTCTGAGGAAACTGTCTACAATGTTGCAGGCATTGCCGCCAGTTCGCAGTACCCAGTCAGGATAATTCAAAGTACCGAGTATATGTCAACGGGTAGACGTGCTGTCAGCCTCACTGGAACTTAGAGTTTCAAAACTACTAAACCACCAGTCAGAAGACATTTCTTCCTGATATTGTTTAGGAAACGAACATTATTACTGCATCCAGGCAGTGCCTATGTGTACTAATACACTTCAAAACAAAACACAAATTCTGAATGTATTTCGCATTCCTCGCAGGCAGGAAGTGCAACACAGCAAACATAGATAAGCAGCCTTAACAGATCTAACATATTCTAACACATCCAACAGATCTCAGATCTTGCAGATTAAACATATCTTAGATCTTGTAGATCTAACAGATCTGGTAGATCTTAGATCTTAACAAATTTCACAGAAAAATGCAACAAAGAATGTTGTACTTCGAAGGACCTCTGGATGAAATTGAACAACAGATCTCAGATCCCACGAGATCCAGTGATAAACAGCATCCGATGGATCTCTCTAAAATATGGGAACCTATCTGGGATCCCGATAGATCCCTTTACAACTTCTTCAGATCTCAGATTTAATTGAGACCATCATCCAATTTTTGCATCAGGGTCATTTTGCGGAGTTACGCACATGCCCGGTCGCAGCAGATGGTTCACTCTACGCTCTACAGCGAAACAGAAATAAAGTTGTAACCTGCTAGCGGCTATAAAAGAACAGCCAATTAGAGAACGAGTAGCCAATTAAGGGGAGCTGTGTAAGTGCTGACCGTGCATTCTAGAGCGCAAGCAAGCCGGAAACTGAGGAGGCTATTGGCTTACAGCTGAAAACGACTTAAAATATCTCGATCCCAGTTCCACCATTTATAACGCGCAGAAGCCTTCCACAAGGTAACAAGTCACACAAGAGTCCGCAGGGGTCCATATACGACGAAGTCAAAAGTTTTCAATATTCAGCTAGACACACTACTTTAACCCTCGCCCGTGCAGCGTCCAATCAGTGCGTGACCGTGCAGGGGGGGGGGGGGGGGTACAACCCCCATAGCGTTTCGCTCCTAATTGGGCTAGAGCTTCGATTAAAAAACGAGCGTGTTGCTTGTCACGAGAGAAAGCCATTGATATCCGATTTTAAGGTCCTAGGTCATTAAGTGACCTCTGAGGTCATGTCAATGACCCAAAATTCAACCAAATTGTAAATGCGTATACATTGAAATTAATCAAGCTAGATTCGCGAATGAGCATATAATTATGCTAAATGGGTGCCAAATTTGAAATCAGCGTCACAAAATGTCCTAGAAACTGCAGAATTCCAAAAAGGTCATGTCAGGTCATGTCAGGTCATTTGGGGTCTGTGACCTCGGTTGACCTGTTGGGGCGCATGACACCAGTGGAACATATAATTATGTAAAATGGATCCCATATTTGAAATCAGCGTCACAAAATGTCCTAGAAACTGCTGGAAGCCAAACAAAGTAATATGTTATCGGAAGTCAGTGACCTCGGTTGACCTCTGAAAAGGTCAATCAAGGTTAGAATCTCAATGGAAACCACAACTGTCACCTGGAAACACCTGTGCATATGCTCCTGAACAACAAACACTGTGAAACTGCACAAGTTACAAGATGGCTGTAGTGGTGCCCTGGAGGTGACGCACGGGGTGGTCCAGGGGTCCATTTTAGGGCCTGTACTGTTTTTACTCTTCACCAACGATTTGCCGCAGCATCTTCCATTCGGGAGGATCGTGATGTATGCTGACGATGCCCAGTTCATTGACGCTGACTTCCCATCAAATGTTCATGATCTGAAAAATCGTGTTGAAAGCTCTCTTGACATAGCATTGAAGTGGTTCACACAGAACCGTCTAAAAATTAATCCGGCAAAAACAAAGATGCTCCTCCTGAGATCTCGCCGTCAAAAAGTCATCTCAGACTTCTCTGTTCATTTTGGTAATGATGAAATTTTGCCCTCACAAAGCGTCAAGGTGCTTGGTGTCGTCATCGACTCACATCTGACATGGAACTGTCACATTGCGTCTGTTATGCAGCGCTGCTACTGTGTACTGGTGGGTCTGGCGCGAATCAGACATAAGCTCCCAAAATGCATCAGACAGCTGTTGATAGAGGCACTCGTCTTCCCCCACATACGTTATTGTATAACGGTGTGGGGAAACTGTTCCGCAGCACAGAAGCTGCGTGTACAAAAGGGAATCAACTTCGGTGTCCGCATCGTGACCGGACTTGGCAGGCGTGACCATGTCAGTCCGTCATTGCGTGAACTGGGGTGGCCCAATGTTGATGAAATGATCACCGAACGCGATATTGCCACAATGCGCCACCTCACAACATCCACCAGTGCCTCCGAACTATTGCGACAGCGATTGTTGCGGCGCGCCGATGTATCCTCTCGCCGCACGCGCGGCACTGAAGCCGGCCACTTCGAGCTGCCCCGCGTGCGGACAGAATTCGCCCGGCGCAGCTTTGTGTACCGAGCCACGAGCGCCTGGAACGACCTTACGCTGGAGGCTAGGCGATAGTCAATCGTGAATTTTACCGTAGATTGCGATCGGTGTCTGCGGCTGGGAGCGGCCTATGTTGCCACCTGCCACTCTTTTTGCCGCGTGTTCTGTTTTACCGTGTGTATTTTTCATCACTGTATGTTTTACTGTTTTTATCCTATTGTGTATTATTAATGTAATGACGTGGATTCCACAAAAGCCATATTATGGAGGTTCCGAAATACATATCTGTATCTGTATCTGTATCTGTATCAATACTACGGGACGCCAGTTGCGCCTGACATGACCTTGGAAAACAGGTCAAAGGTCACGGGTCATGTGACCTACAACTTACTTAAAATTTTCAGAATATGTGTCAAATTGTTCACAAGTAGGGTACTGAAAGTTTCATCACAATCGGTTGATATTTACGCGAGTTATTTCCGAAAAGCCGAAGGGGGGGGGGGCATCAACCCCCCCCCCTCCCCCTGCACTGGCGAGGTTTAGGAGAGTAGGTAAATTAGTTAACATAGCGGAAAGTCTATAATGGTCACTGGAAAACGTTAACATTGAACGTTCTTCTAAAAATATATTTTAACAAGTAAGGTATCTCAAGGGTTTTGAAGCCAAAGGTAGAGTGGATATTTGTGTAGTCAGATACGCGTGACTTACTGAGTTAAAAAGCTGGAAGAAGAATGAGAAAAAGTGTGCTGCATAACATAATGGCAATCCCCGTGGCATTCTAAAGCGCAAAATAAAATATTAGTCGGGAGATGTATAACCTTGTGCTCAATGCCATGTTATGTGAAAAATATCGAAAGAGAATCCAAAATATATTATCGGCTATGAGCCTATGAGCCTTCTTCACTGAAGAAGGCTCATAGCCGAAAATGTATTTTGGATTCTCTTTCAATATTTGTCACAAAACATGAACATAACATGCGTGTATACATCTTCCTACTAATAATTACAATAATGTTCAGATTAATGTTTGATCAAATTAAAGCAAAATAAAACAGTTTTTACCGAGTTCATTCTTACAACGGTAGTGTGAAGTTATTTGTTCCCATGCGTCGGAGAAGAACGGATCACGGGACATTGTCACCCGGTGAGGGCAGTCTGGGTGGCTGAATGGTATTCAGTGAACACGCTGCACATGACTAAACATATATCATTCTAGGAACAGCGAGCGTCTTCAGATGGACATTTCCAGAGCACGAGTGAGTATGATAATATCTTCAAAGCTGCACTAACACACAGACAGATGATCGTACCTACTGACAAAACAGACGGTGCATACCACAAAGGGATATTATTCCTCACCAATTCGACACGTTACGTAAATGCACAAGATTTTGGCCTGAACTACCCCAGATACGCGTTTGGACGGCATTGTGCCCAGTAGCAATTACCGGTCGCCACCGTCCCACGGTCTACAGCGTACAGTCCCGCCAAGGTTACCGGTCGACACCGTGCCGCGGTCTACAGAGCACAGTCCCGCCAAGGTTCCCGGTCGCCACCGTGCCGCGGTCTACAGAGTACAGTCCCGCCAATGTTCCCGGTCGCCACCGTGCCGCGGTCTACAGCGTATACAGTCCCGCCAAGGTTCCCGGTCGCCACCGTGCCGCGGTCTACAGAGTACAGTCCCGCCAAGGTTCCCGGTCGCCACCGTGCCGCGGTCTACAGCGTATACAGTCCCGCCAAGGTTCCCGGTCGCCACCGTGCCGCGGTCTACAGCGTAAGTCCCGCCAATGTTCCCGGTCGCCACCGTGCCGCGGTCTACAGAATACAGTCCCGCCAAGGCTCCCGGTCGCCACCGTGCCGCGATCTACGGAGTACAGTCCCGCCAAGGTTCTCG
>JAXIVJ010012750.1:0-10000 GCA_036785665.1 Chirona hameri | reverse complement strand
TGTTTCGATGATTACGAGGGCTTTGCAGATCACCAGATGTTTGAAATAGTCACGCGCATCCGACACACTCGGAGGAGCAATGACCTACGAAACCCCAGGTCATTGAGAGGTGTGGGTCGGGTGAGGTTTCGTTGTAATGCGTCGCGGTATTATAGGTAACGTTGGGTGGGAGGCCATACTAGTGCAACTATATTGTGGACTGCCGTGGTATGTGATGTCTTTGCCTTTGCCTTCGCCTCTCCTAAAATTAATATGTTGTAATTAATTGTACTCGGATCGGTGAGGAAAGCTATAGCCTCAGGATGATTTGATTAAACCACAACACAGGGTATTGCATTTGTTTTTCGAGTCATTAGATATGTAAATATGTAATGTCAGAGAGATACATCAAGTTGCCAACGCTTAGCAAATATATAGGCGGTAATTAGTCGCACATCAAAAGTAAATTGAACGTCAAAATAGAAAATAGCCATTCCTAGCGTAAAATAGATGTCTTGGGATGGAAATAAATTAATGTAATATTCTAGAGAATAATGACCCAAAATATCTCTATGTCGTCGCATGATGACGCTTGTGGTCTTTTTCTACATTAGCAAGATAACCATTATGGTTAAGCAGACGGGACATGTTCTGTAATCTCCTATACTTGACACATAACTGACAAACTGCAGAAGCGCTTGGTCCGTTGTCGATAGAGGTCTGCAAGCCACTGACTCCAGCTGCAGACAGCGAGCCCGCCTGGTGCCACGCTAGCAGGCAGACTGGTAGCCGTCTACAGGTCCTGACTAAGGACAGTGAACCCGCCTGGTGCCACGCTAGCAGGCAGGCTGGCAGCTGTCTACAGGCCCTCACTCTAAGGACAGTGAACCCGCGGCAGCTGACTCTGCAGATACTGACTCTTGGCACGATGACTATCCGTCACTATCCGGGGTCAACAGCCGCCAGCTATCTGTAGCCTCTTGCTCGGGAGTAGCCCGTCCATCACTGCACATATCGGCCGGGCCCGCATTATGGCGGCCTGCAGTACAACTTGTGCGGCCGCCATAACGCGCTATTAGCCGCATCAGCTGCGTCCGGGCGGCGGCGCGGCCGATCGGAAGCTGAGGCCCGCTTTTCTGGGTGTAACGGCGGGTAATCTGAGACCCGCTTCTCTAGGTGTAACGGCGGCAATGACCTAAGTCCGTTTCTCTACTTGTAACAGCGGCGGCGACTTTATTCCTCTTCTCTGTCTGTAACGGCGGCGGCGACTTCAGTCCGTTTCTCTACTTGTAACGGCAGCGGCGACTTCAGTCCACTTCTCTGTCTGTAACGACGGCGGCGACTTCAGTTCTCTTCTCTGTATGTAACGGCGGCGGCGACTTCAGTTCTCTTCTCTGTCTGTAACGGCGGCGACGACTTCAGTCCTCTTCTCTGTATGTAACGGCGGCGGCGACTTCAGTCCTCTTCTCTGTTTGTAACGGCGGCGGCGACTTCAGTCCTCTTCTCTGTCTGTAACGGCGGCGGCAACCTAAGTCCTTTTCTCTGTCTGTAACGGCAGCGGCGACTTCAGTCCTTTTCTCTGTCTGTAACGGCGGCGACGACTTCAGTCCTCTTCTCTGTCTGTAACGGCGGCGGAAACTGCAGTCTTCTTCTCTGTCTGTAACGGCGGCGGCGACTTCAGTCCTCTTCTCTGTCGGTAACGGCGGTGGCGACATAAGTCCTCTTCTCTGTCTGTAACGGCGGCGACGACTGCAGTCCTCTTCTCTGTCTGTAATGGCGGTGGCGACTTCAGTCCTCTTCTCTGTCTGTAACGGCGGCGGCGACTGCAGTCCTCTTCTCAGTCTGTAACGGCGGCGGCGCTTTAGTCCTCTTCTCTGTCTGTAACGGTAGCGGCGACTGCAGTCCTCTTCTCTGTCTGTAACGACGGCGGCGAATTCAGTCCTCTTCTCTGTCTTTAACGGCGGCGACGACTTCAGTCCTCTTCTCTGCTTGTAACGGCGGCGGCGACTGCAGTCCTCTTCTCTGTTTGTAATGGCGGCGGCGACTGCAGTCCTCTTCTCTGTTTGTAACGGCGGCGGCGACTTCAGTCCTCTTTTCTCTCTGTAACAGCGGCGGCGGCTTCAGTCCTCTGCTCTGTCTGTAACGACGGCGGCGACTTCAGTCCTCTTCTCTGTCCGTAACGGCGGCGGCGGCTTCAGTCCTCTGCTCTGTCTGTAACGATGGCGGCGACTTCAGTCCTCTTCTCTGTCTGTAACGGCGGCGGCGACTTCAGTCCTCTTCTCTGTCTGTAACGGCGGTGGCGACTTCAGTCCTCTTCTCTGTATGTAACGGCGGCGGCGACTTCAGTCCTCTTCTCTGTCTGTAACGGCGGCGGCGACTTCAGTCCTCTTCTCTGTATGTAACGGCGGCGGCGACTTCAGTCCTCTTCTCTGTTTGTAACGGCGGCGGCGACTTCAGTCCTCTTCTCTGTATGTAACGGCGGCGGCGACTTCAGCCCTCTTCTCTGTTTGTAACGGCGGCGGCGACTTCAGTCCTCTTCTCTGTCTGTAACGGCGGCGGCGACTTCAGTCCTCTTCTCTGTCCGTAACGGCGGCGGCGACTTCATTCCTCTTCTCTGTCTGTAACGGCGGCGGCGACTTCAGTCCGTTTCTCTACTTCATTCCTCTTCTCTGTCTGTAACGGCAGCGGCGACTTCAGTCCTCTTCTCTGTATGTAACGGTGGCGGCGACTGCAGTCCTCTTCTCTGTTTGTAACGGCGGCGGCGACTTCAGTCCTCTTCTCTGTCTGTAACGGCGGCGGCAACCTAAGTCCTTTTCTCTGTCTGTAACGGCAGCGGCGACTTCAGTCCTTTTCTCTGTCTGTAACGGCGGCGACAACTTCAGTCCTCTTCTCTGTCTGTAACGGCGGCGGAAACTGCAGTCTTCTTCTCTGTCTGTAACGGCGGCGGCGACTTCAGTGCTCTTCTCTGTCTGTAACGGCGGCGGCGACTTCAGTCCTCTTCTCTGTCGGTAACGGCGGCGGCGACTTAAGTCCTCTTCTCTGTCTGTAACGGCGGCGACGACTGCAGTCCTCTTCTCTGTCTGTAATGGCGGCGGCGACTTCAGTCCTCTTCTCTGTCTGTAACGGCGGCGGCGACTGCAGTCCTCTTCTCAGTCTGTAACGGCGGCGGCGCTTTAGTCCTCTTCTCTGTCTGTAACGGCAGCGGCGACTGCAGTCCTCTTCTCTGTCTGTAACGGTGGCGGCGACTTCAGTCCTCTTCTCTGTCTTTAACGGCGGCGACGACTTCAGTCCTCTTCTCTGCTTGTAACGGTCTGGCGACTGCAGTCCTCTTCTCTGTTTGTAATGGCGGCGGCGACTTCAGTCCTCTTCTCTGTCTGTAACGGCGGCGTTCGGACACCAGCGTCATGTTTATTCAGACCCTGCAGGTCGCCACGACCGCCGTCTCCGCTCGCGATGCGTCTCGTAAAGCAGTTTAAACGCTGCTCGGGCCGACACCCGCCACGACCAATGACCCGTGTAGAGTTCTGTCCACTCCATCGGACCCGACTCTCTCTCTCTCTCTCTCTCTCTCTCTCTCTCGTCACAACAGCGGGACTGAGGGGAGCTGGCGGAACAACACTCGGCAGCGAGAGCAGGGGACGACCTGAGAGGGAAACGTGCAGACAAAGGCAACAGCTGATTTTGTCCGAAGGAACGGTTTTTAATCAATTAATTGCTTATCACTTAAACATCACTTAATTTCGGATGGATGTGGTTACTGGTTGAGCCGCCTTTTGTACGACTTATGTCTTATGCTAAGTGACTAGACTGTAACAAATCAAAGTTACAAGCCAGTCTTACCAAAATTAAAGTAACTTATGTATTTAAGGGTTTTGGGGTCCCTAACGAAAAGTTGTTCCACCGTTCCACCGTTCCAACCACCGTTCATTCCCGAGTGCATTAGGACACAAATATCAAAAGCTCCTCAACGTTGACAAGCTTGTAAACAAAAATATTGAAAACATTGATAGGCTTGTAAACAATTTTATTTTATTTTTTAAATAGATCATATACAAACGCATGATCACTCGACGAGGACGTATTCGGAGATGTCATTTCACGCAGCATTCGTTAGTGTGATTAGGTTGACTAAGCTTAGCCCTCTGCACAAATCAACACCAAGAGAACAACATCATACATGCAACATTTATTTTTAACATCATTTTCTTCCCAGCTAGCCGCAAGGCTATTGCCGGGGGGGCAAGTTAACTGGCGATTTTAGCCAGATTAAATGTTTTAACGTTACGTTAGGCCGGCTAATATTGTCCGGCGCCGAAAGCATAAGGCAGAAGCAAGAGCAAGGGCAAAGTTTTACGTTAAACCGGCTCATGCTCGTCCGGTGCAAGTAGCTAGAGGGAGGCCGAAACAGGGAACACAGACATTCAACACACAATCAGGCATACACTAAAAAGTATAACGATTCTAGTTTTTTTAAAAGAATATAAAAATACAAAACTAATTAATTAATTAATCGATTAATCAACTGATTAATCAATTAATCAATTAATCAATCAAATTCAACACTAAATGAAAACAATTAGGCGGAGCGGGTGACAGGCCCAGGTCGGATCTGGTCAGTGGTTGTGTGGGTGATTGGAATGTGCTCAACATAACTTCTACCGCGGCCGGTCCCGCGGGGGTGCAATTCTCTGCCGTCTAAATGTCCGGCTTTGAATATACTCTCCCGGGAAACGTGTGCAGCGAGTTATGTTGAAGTACCTGGCCTCTATCTCAGGAATGGAGCACACTCCAGATCAGATCTGGTGTGCCCAGATCGGATCTAGTTGGTGGTAGTGTGGGTGTTCTGAGTGTGCTCACCGCTCAACATAACTCGGCCGCGGCCGATCCCAGGGGGATGCAATTCTCTGCCGTATATGACGGTTTTGAATATACACTCCCGGGAAACGTGTGCAGCGAGTTATGTCGTAAGTATCTGGCTTCTATCTCAGGAATGGAGCACACTCAGCAATGTGTGCGGTAATAGTGATACTGTGGGTCAGTGCGATACCGCGAGTGAGAGCCTAATTGCACTACCCGGCCCTTGCACTGACCAAGGGCCAAGCAATGAGGATGTGGGGGTGCGATTTCAAGTGTTAGGTGATGCCTGACGGTCAGAAGCTCCCTGGGTCTGGGGATAGTAAAAACAAAATGATATAAAATAAGATGGTATAAAATAGAATAAGTAAAATGTGTAATGACCTAATGTGTAATGTATTCCGCCGGGAAAAGTCCTAATTAATTTGTAAAAAAAAACGGAGCCTATCCAAGGGGAAAACCTGTGTTTTTGCCAAATTGCACAGTAAAACCCCAAATTATTACGTTATATAAATAGTTATAATCTTGTGGTGTGAAGAAAATCACAAAGAAGTGTGAGTAAATCAGGATGGGAGTCACCAAGTAGGATAGGTAATGTTAGGGGCAGCCGATTAGCAGCTGTGTAACACAATATGGGTTGTCGTGCTGTGTGATATAATGGGCATGTGAGGAGGAAGTGTTTGACTGTGTAGCGTGTGTGACATCTGTGACATATGGGTGGCGGATCTTGTGCTGTGATGTATGAGTGTGTGATTTTGGTGTGGCCTAACCTAAGCCGAGCAATAATAATTTATTTTAAACGAGTGTGTTGATTTGATGACGGCCAGTGAGCGAGAACAGGTTTAATAAGGTATAGATGACAATGGGCAATGCGGTCCCAGTCGTCCTGGAGAAATGCTAAGAAGCTAGATTGGATTACATTAAGGTTATCATAAATGGGACTTTGCAAATGATTTCGGGGAGGATCTTGCAGACTGGCCTTGGCGGCGGAGTCAGCTTGATCATTGCCTGGGATACCGGAGTGACCCGGTATCCACAGGAATTGAATTGTGGTTGAATTGGGCAAAGAAGACATCAGACGGCGAATCTGATCTATTAAGGGATGTGCAGAATTGTGGATGGAAGATAGTGCAAACAGAGAAGCCCGAGAATCGGTACAAATGACAGCCTGGCTGATGGCGCGGTGTTGAATATGGCGGATTGCAGATATAATGGCAACTAGTTCAGCGGAGTAAACTGAATGGTGGTCAGAAAGTCGATATTTAAATACGAAATTATTTAATGTGAAGGCGGCTCCCGTGCGACCATCGGCACGCGATCCGTCTGTATAAATGAATGCGTAATCAGGGTACATGTCTTTAAATTCTAGGAACATGGATTGAATATCAGTGTCTGATTGATGAGTGTCTGATGAGTGTCTGATTTAGATGTAGAGAAAAGTAAATTGGTGTCGAGCGGGCGGTATATCCAAAATGGAGTGAGGCTGGGGCCAGAAAAATTTATGGATGTGTTAAGTTATACATTTTTAGGGTATGCTCGATACGAATGCTGATTGTGGGGTTTTGATGCTGAGCTTTTGTGAGGATTCTGTTTGTGGGGAGATGTGTTAGTATGTGGTATGTTGGATGTGAAGGACGGGAGGCCGCACGCACGTAGAAGCGAAGCAGCTGGTACGTGCGGCGTCGTGCGGGTGGAGGAATGTTTGTGTCTGTGTTGAGGTTGATTGTGGGTGTCGTGCGGAGGGCTCCGGTGACAATGCGTAGGGCAGTGTTTTGTATTGTATCGAAAGGTGTAATGTGGGTTGAGGATATTTCGTCAAACAGAAAAACATTATAGTCCAGTATGGGATGAATCAGGGATGTATACAGGCGGAGTAGGGTGTGCCGGTCAGCACCCCACTCTCGCCCTGCTATACATTTTAATATATTTAGACGGCGGGAGCAACATTGTTTAATATCAGCGAAGTACGCAGTGAAATTGAGGCGTCTGTCTAACGTGATGCCCAAGTACTTAAAGGTTTCTACTACAGGGATAGATTCGTTGCTTAGGGTTAAAGGGGTTCTGGGAAGGATATAATGGAATTGTTTAGAAAAAATGAGGCAAGCTGATTTAGCAGGGGAGATCTGTAATCCCCTCTGGAGACACCAGTCGTTAATATGATTAAGGGCGAGTTGAATGATTTGATTTGCACGATCGACGCTAGGGTGGGAGATCCAGACCGCTAAGTCGTCTGCATAAAGTGAGTATTTAAGTTGGAGGGAAATGTTATGTATTTCGCGAAAAACGTCGTTAATTAAGATTAACAAGAGGGTTGGTGAGATTACGCATCCCTGCGGGACACCGTGCTGCTGAGCCTCTGGTGCTGAACAGGTGTTTCCGCAGCGGACCGAGAAAGAACGTTCTGTTAAAATGTTTTTGATGAACGTGGCTAGATGACCACGTATCCCTATTTTATGTAGTTTAATTAACAAGGCAGAATGGTGTACTTTATCAAAGGCGGCTTTAAGATCAAGGAAAAGGGATACTGTGACATGATTTGATTGGAAACCGCGCTGCGTTGGGTCGATTAAGGAGACAAGAATGTCCGCTGTAGAGCGTCCAGGGCGAAAGCCGTTTTGATATGGTAATAGGGAATTATTAGTTTCTAAATACACCCTGAGTCGTTCATTGACCATTCGTTCAAAAATTGTGCATGCACGGCTTGAAAGAGAGATAGGGCGGTAGCTGGCGGGATCGGAGGGTGGTTTTGGGGTTTTAAGATTGGGATGAGTGTACTAGAGCGCCAGGTGGCCGGAAAAGTTCCGTCCTCCCATGGCTGATTTAGACCAGAGACCAGACCAGGTTAACAAGCCCAGACTCAGTAAGATTTTTTGTTGTTAAAAAATTGGTATGCTAGCTGGTCCGGGCCAACAGAAGTGTTGCCACATTTGCTGACATGGCAAGATGTAGCTCATACTTAGTGAATAGGTGATTGTAATGTTCAATGTTGGCGGAGTGAAAGTGGCATGCCGCGAGAGAAGTGTTGAGAGTGTTGTGCAACTGTTCTGTGTACTGGTTGTGTGCTGAGACGCGGGCGTAGTGGGCTGCAAACTGAGTCGCAACGTTGAGTGGTGTACTGTATACTCACAAAAATATCAACACCCGCGCCGGGTGTCAATACACCTGACCCGTGTGATGTCCACACAACCTAAAATACGTCGCCTGGAAGGTGCTTTGTTTAGTACTCAGAGAGGTGTACCGGAACAACCGTGATCGCCGCTGCATGGGGTGTATAGGTTTAACGGAACGCCCTTGATAACCGCTGAATGGGGTGTCGAGGTGTCGCAATACTCATGCGGGGGTGTCGATTGACGCCTCAGCCGGGCGTATTGCGGGAGTTCGTTTACCACTGGGAGAGGCGTAATGTCACCGCTGCATGAGGTGTCGAGGTGTCGCAATACTCATGCGGGGGGCTTCGATTGACGCCTCAGCCGGGCGTATCGCGGGAATTCGTTTACCACTGGGAGAGGTGTAACGGTCGCCGCTGCTTGGGGTGTCGTGACGCAGACGCATGGCGGGCGGCGGCCGCCGCCGAGCGCCGACTCAGAGACGTGTCGCAACTCGCAAGACTCATGCCAATCTGAGCACTCTGACCTGACTCTGACCACTCGCGCCAACCTTCCCAATCCGAGCAACTAATATTAACTACATTTCCGTGCAAAACCATTGTATTAACAAAAACGTGAATTATTATAAACAGATCAATGTATCAGCATCAACATCACAAATCATCATCATCAAACATACTCATACATAATCATAGTTACTAAGGATCAACAGTCAGATACATATATTCATATGTTTTTAGAAGCTTTATTTCTCCGGTCGGTGCAGCTCCAACCGCGGATACGCCATACTTTGTTGTGACGGAAGGGCATGAAACATGCCCTCTCGTCACAAATGCTATCACACCTAATGTTTCTCGATCACAAATCACAGCTAACTACATTTATAAGAACAAAAGAACGCACGAATTGCACACTCCCAATGCACAATTAGGTATTTATAACTCCGAACACGACGCACGATCGACAGCCTTTCGCAACTCAACGGTAACTGACAACGGTCGACGCACGCACTCGCACAACCCGCCGCGGCCAAGGTCACTGCTCTACTGAGCCGCTGCCGGCGTGCGCGCGCAGCTATCAGCCGCCTGCTCAGGCCGCCACACATCAGCGGAGTGTAAATGGAAGGTGTCGATGAATACCTGAGCTGGCGGTGAGCGACACATGACGCAAGTGCATTGAACATCAACACAGCGGGCAGGTGTCCGTGAAGACCTGCACTGTGGGTATTGAACACACGTTGCGATGGTGATCGGCACTCACACACCACGCAGGTGTCTGCCATGAGTGTGGATAGCGAAGCCTCACAATTACACCCCATGCATGAGTAAATTTCCAAATTAACCCCCGTTGTAGGAGTTAACACCCGGTCGTGTGTAGCGATTTTGTGAGTGATATATTGATTATTAATTACAAGTGTGGTATTTTATAAAGTGGAGAACGTATATTTGTAAATCATTTGATCAGGGATCAAGTTTTAGAGAGAGGGTGAAGCGATTAAAAGTATTCGATAAATTTTCCCAACTATCTTTTTTAGATTAAGGATAATTTTCCGGGCTTGCAGGCGCGCTTTGCGTGCTGTCTCTTCGTGTTCAGCGCAGATACAGCGGCTGAAAACACGAAGAGCCCGGCGGCTTAATGCGACAGCGCGCTGGCAGTCGGCATTCCACCAGGGGCGTGTTTACGTCCTTGCGGAGGGCGGGTGTGGGGAATATGCTCGTGAGCTGAGGCTAATATTGTATTTAAGAAAGTAGGGAGATCTAGTCTAGAATCATAAGGATGTTCATCAATGTGATTTTGAAAAGAAATCCAGTCCGCTCTGCGGAATTCCAGCGCAGAAGGAAATTAAAATTGGTTTGTCCTGAAGAGACTTCTAAGTTTAGGTGTATTGGGTAATGATCGCTGAAGAGGAGTCTGTTTGGACATGTGCAGTGAATAATGTTGCTAACTGTGGAGAAGCGAGGTCAGATCAATTACCGAGTAAACTGGTCTGTCCTGCTCTCGTGGAGTGGTATGTTGCGCAGGGTCGTTGAGGAAGATAAGGTTGTGTTGGTCGAGGAGTG
>JAXIVJ010012749.1:0-39341 GCA_036785665.1 Chirona hameri | reverse complement strand
GAGATGGAGATGGAGATGGAGATGGAGATGGAGATGGAGATGGAGATGGAGATGGAGATGGAGATGGAGATGGAGATGGAGATGGAGATGGAGATGGAGATGGAGATGGAGATGGAGATGGAGATGGAGATGGAGATGGAGATGGAGATGGAGATCGAGATCGAGATCGAGATCGAGATCGAGATGGAGATGGAGATGGAGATGGAGATGGAGATGGAGATGGAGATGGAGATGGAGATGGAGATGGAGATGGAGATGGAGATGGAGATGGAGATGGAGATGGAGATGGAGATGGAGATGGAGATGGAGATGAGCGGGGTATTATGTGACCGGTGGGCAGGGAGCGGGATATTCTGTGACCGGTGGGCTGGGAGCGGGATATTCTGTGACCGGTGGACGGGGAGCGGGGAGCGGGGTATTCTGTGACCGGTGGGCGGGGAGCGGGGTATTCTGTGACCGGTGGGCGGGGAGCGGGGTATTCTGTGACCGGTATGCGGGGAGCGGGATATTCTGTGACCGGTGTGCGGGGAACGGGGTATTCTGTGACCGGTGGGCGGGGAGCGGGGAGCGGGGTATTATGTGACCGGTGGGCTGGGAGCGGGATATTCTGTGACCGGTGGGCGGGGAGCGGGGAGCGGGGTATTATGTGACCGGTGTGCTGGGAGCGGGATATTCTGTGACCGGTGGGCGGGGAGCGGGGAGCGGGGTATTCTGTGACCGGTGGGCGGGGAGCGGGGTATTATGTGACCGGTGGGCGTGGAGCGGGGTATTCTGTGACCGGTGGGCGGGGAGCGGGATATTCTGTGACCGGTGGGCGGGGAGCGGGGTATTCTGTGACCGGTGGGCGGGGAGCGGGGAGCGGGGAATTATGTGACCGGTGGGCTGGGTGCGGGATATTCTGTGACCGTGTGCGGTGGGGTGCGGGGTATTCTGTGACCGGGGAGCGGGGAGCGGGGTATTCTGTGACCGGTGGGCGGGGAGCGGGGAGCGGGGTATTCTGTGACCGGTGGGCGGGGAGCGGGGTATTCTGTGACCGGTGTGCTGGGAGCGGGATATTCTGTGACCGGTGGGCGGGGAGCGGGGAGCGGGGTACTCTGTGACCGGTGGGCGGGGAGCGGGGTATTCTGTGACCGGGGAGCGGGGAGCGGGGTATTCTGTGACCGGTGGGCGGAGAGCGGGGAGCGGGGTACTCTGTGACCGGTGGGCGGGGAGCGGGGAGCGGGGTATTATGTGACCGGTGGGCGGGGAGCGGGGTATTATGTGACCGGGGAGCGGGGAGCGGGGTACTCTGTGACCGGTGGGCGGGGAGCGGGGTATTCTGTGACCGGGGAGCGGGGAGCGGGGTATTCTGTGACCGGTGGGCGGGGAGCGGGGTGCGGGATATTCTGTGACCGGTGGGCGGGGAGCGGGATATTCTGTGACCGGTGGGCGGGGAGCGGGGAGTGGGGTATTATGTGACCGGTGGGCGGGGAGCGGGGAGCGGGGTATTATGTGACCGGCGGGCTGGGTGCGGGATATTCTGTGACCGGTGGGCGGGGAGCGGGGAGCGGGGTATTATGTGACCGGTGGGCTGGGAGCGGGGTATTATGTTACCGGTGGGCTGGGTGCGGGATATTCTGTGACCGGTGGGCTGGGAGCGGGGAGCGGGGTATTCTGTGACCGGTGGGCGGGGAGCGGGGTGCGGGATATTATGTGACCGGTGGGCGGGGAGCGGGGTATTCTGTGACCGGTGGGCGGGGAGCGGGGAGCGGGGTATTATGTGACCGGTGGGCTGGGTGCGGGATATTCTGTGACCGGTGGGCGGGGAGCGGGATATTCTGTGACCGGTGGGCGGGGAGCGGGGTATTCTGTGACCGGTGGGCGGGGAGCGGGGAGCGGGGAGCGGGGTATTATGTGACCGGTGGGCTGGGTGCGGGATATTCTGTGACCGGTGGGCGGGGAGCGGGATATTCTGTGACCGGTGGGCGGGGAGCGGGATATTCTGTGACCGGTGGGCGGGGAGCGGGGAGCGGGGAGCGGGGTATTATGTGACCGGTGTGCGGGGTGCGGGATATTCTGTGACCGGTGGGCGGGGAGCGGGGTATTCTGTGACCGGTGGGCGGGGAGCGGGGAGCGGGGAGCGGGGTATTATGTGACCGGTGGGCGGGGTGCGGGATATTCTGTGACCGGTGGGCGGGGAGCGGGGTATTCTGTGACCGGTGGACAGGGAGCGGGGTATTTTGTGACCGGTGGACTGGGTGTGAGGAAGAATAATGGTGCTTACTGCTTATGGCCGTCCTTTACTGCCAACGATTTGATGATGGTGTCCACGATTTTGAGACGAGAGCACGCCAATTGACACACTCACAGTTTACCCAAAACAACATGGGTGTAAATATGAACAGGATAACTCATGTGTAAAGGTTACTCTCGAAGAATGTCATGGTGTTCGGGTGAACGGGTGAATGGGTTAACAATCCACTAGTGCTACTCAATGTTATTTGCGGAATATACTATATTGTATTATACCGCATAGGCATGCGTGTGCATTTTACAGGGATGTCGATCCTCTCCATCTGGACAAAATTGCTGGAAAGTAATTTCACTACCTACCTATTATATCTATCGGGGGACAAAAGCATGCTAAGCAATATATCTCATTAAAACTTTAAAAAAAAGTCAATTCCGGCACTGTTCAAAACCACGAGTTTCGCCAGCAAACAGCAGCGGTTGTACCCACATAGGTACACTAGCTCATTTCACGTTGGTAAGCAGAAGTTGGCATTTGCAGCATAAATATTTACAATGACTTATACACTTTTTGCTCTTACCTAAAGTCGGATCTGAAAGTGCTCCTGGAGCCAATGCCATGACTTTTGCAGCCCTGTGCGTGTGCTTCCATCACTGCACCCAATTGTAAACAGTATGTCCAGCTAACAAATACATGGCACCTGCCATACTTTTATTCAAGGTCGATCACCGAAAAAAGGTAAAGATAACTCGAAGGGAAAGAAGGACTCCAAGGAGAAAGATGGCTCAAAGGAGGATTCTAAAGAAGACAAGACGGGAATGAGAGGCAAGACAGGTAAGGATGATGTTAATGTTAATGTTAATGGTGATGTTAATGTATTTATTTGCATGGTTTTCGTGCCCATTTTGCCCGATCAAGAAGTACTTTGCATTCTTTCGCGATGCATACATCGAGGATTCGTATTTCTTTCATCATTTTACTGATTATCTTTCAGTTTTTAACATAGTTTATGTACACTATTCTCATCCACAATGATTCAAATTAAGGTACAGTGTTCACATCAGAATCACTTGAAAGGTACGTCAGTGACACTTCCGGGTTACGTCATAGTTACCTCAGAGTCACTCACGACTCACGTTAGAGCTACGTTAGAGTCACACTCACATCAGTGGCGCGTCAGATACCAGAACCGCATCAGAATCACTAGAGATGATATAGTCATACTAAAGCAGATCGGAGTCAAGTGAGGGTCACATCAGTCACGTCGGAGTCACATCATAGTTACGCCGAAGCACAGTCAGAATCACGTCACAATCACTTCAGAGTCATATCACAGTCACATCAGAATCACGTCAGTGATACCAGAGTCACATACAGTCACGTCAGAGTCACGTCAGAGTCACGTCAGAGTCACGTCATAGTCACATCACATTCCATCAACAGCTGATGACCTACTGACCACTTTCCTGTGTCCTGTGTCCTGTAGACCGTGCTGAACGCCGGAAGGAGCTGAAGGAGGAGATGCGGAAGCAGGAACTGCAGGAAGCCAAGGAAAAGTTGGAGAAAGTGGTCGGCCCGCTGGACCAGGTGATCCAGGCGGCAGGGGACGCGCTCCTGGAGACGGATCGCTGCACCTACGCTGCCGCCGGAGTGCTCGATGCGGACAACAATGTGGATAGCAACAAGATGAAGACGCTGCTGTCGGAGGCCACTGGAACCCCGAAGGTAAGTCTGAAGTACCAATAGCAGTAGCAGATATGTCTCAGTCGCTGGCAGGTATGGCTCAGGCCTCCCACAGGTATGCACTGGCAGATCGGGGGGGGGGGGGGGCAACCAGGCCATGTCCCCCCCTAAAAAAGGGTTAACAAATTAATGCAAAAATTGACTTTGTAGCAATCAAAATCCAGCAATCCACAGTGAAAAACTGCAAAATTTTGGAAAACACGACTCTTACCATCAAATATGGGCTTACAAAACTCAACTGGACGAGAAAATAGCGGCCAGGAAGCTGCCAGTCGGAATTGAAGCTCGAACAAACGTTTTTGTTTTACATGTAGGAAGAACACTTCATATGGTATCAATTTGGAATCCAATCTACACTCTATTTCATCGCAAATGGTTGTCAAAAATGACGTGTTGCTTTTGTGAAAATCACTTTCGGGACGCGTGACAGCGGTGTGTACAAAATTCATGTGTGATTCTCATGAAGGTCCCAATGCAGTTGCTGGCACTAGGCCCCAAAATAATGTCTTTGACGCGTCAATATTTTGATCCAGCCCAACAGAAATGGTATTGGGGTGATGGGATGAATGACACATGAATCTGTGCATTGTGCATTGTGGCAATACAGTTTCAGCCACCTAGATGTGCAATAATTATCTTGGAAATTGATACAATATTGCTTTATAAATGTGCATCAATTTTGTATCCCTTGGCTCACCTAAATCCATTTGTTTTACTCAATTGAAAATCACTGTATCAAAATATTGATGCAGTAACAGCATGGGTGAATAATTTGGTTGAAAAAGAAAGAAAGAATCATAATAATTTCATGTAATCACATTACCAAATTAATTGTATTTACTTACAAAATATAAACTTGAAAATTTTAAAAGGTTATCCTAAGAAAATGACTGAAACATATTTGATTCATTTGTCGCCACGTGATGGCGTCTCAATTTTTCCCGAAAAAACTTACGTAAACAGTTTGAGTTGTGACCGAGGTGGATGGAGTAAACAGTTGTGCATCAGATGGTGTGATTATTTTTGGAGACTGGCCATTTTCCATGGAGATTAGGTGGTTTTAGTGAAATGTTGTCAATAATTGTGTCCATTTTTGTTATCCTTAACCCTATTTGTAACAGGGGGAGGAAGGGGGCGGATCCCGCCCCCCCCCCCCCCCCCTCATGTTTTTCGCAAATATCTCCAGAACATCTGGGAGCAGGTTCATGAAATTTTGGGAATTTTCCCTAAATCAATTTTCACACATGGAATCAAAATTTTGAGTTCTTAACCTGAACAGAGGCGGTTCCAGGGCACGTTTTTGGAAGGGTTCTGCGGCGACATTTGGCGATAATACGGAAATGCGATCTTCACGGTTTCTTCCTAACTGTCTGAAGTATAAAGGAGTTACATCAGTTTACGGTGATTGAAACAAGTGCAAATTAGTTGATGTTAATGAAATCATATCATATGAAATCATAATCATTAAAATGTCATGGCAGAGGCGGTTTCAGGTGCTTGAAAAGAGGAGGTTTCTAGGAAGTATTCAATGTTTGGCGGGAAGCCAATAGAGCGATGTAAGGGGAATTTATAGCTATCAAGATGTTAAAGATAGATTATCCTTCCATTATTGGCCTAATTTATTACATATAGAGTTGCAGAGACGTGTTCAGGCACATGAAAAGGGGGTGACTGGCATGGTGATGACGATATTCCAGCGATTACGGCGCAATAGACAGTTATTTTATAATGATATATGCACATATGAGGACAAGAGAGGGAATGACGTATTTTTGGCAGAGGCGCGCTCAGGAATGGAAGAAAGGGGATAATATTATTGCAAGGAAACTAAAATGCATGGGCCTACAATGACATAACATACTGCAGTTTTCGGATGAAACATGCACCACAGGGTACTCAACGAACGATTATAAGATAATAGTCGAGTCCAGGAAGGATAAAAAGGGGAGTAAGCAATGTGAATTGAAGTTGTAAGGGAAATTGTCACTGTTGACTAGTTAGTATCATAATAGTGGATAATATACCCATAACAAGTATTGCTTCTCCCCAGTTTGGATCCTGTATACACCTATAATGAAGTACAACATGCAAAAAGGAACTATCTACGATCAGTAACGTATTTATAGTGCTGGGTAGCAAATTGCCTGCGGTTAATATTTTGTCCTCTTGGACCTTCCTTTTCACTAACCTGGTACCGCCTATGGCAAAACAAAATGTTGTATAACTGTTTTGTCTAATGTCACAATAACACACCATTTCATTTATCAAAAAACAACATCAACAAATGGTTTTATTACGTATTTACTTCACACCCATATTGAAGGACCTGCACACGCCTATGATCTTTGAATTTTCAAAAGCCATCGCCATATATCAATCTCCAATTCAATCTCTATCGATCTCCATTAGTTGCGTTAAATCGATTCATAAACATGACAGTTGTGTTGGATCACAAATACCTATAAAATGTGTATGTTTTGCCCCCTGTTGCCCCCCTATAAAAAATCGGATCTTTTTATTTTTTAGAAATGTAGATCGTGTGGAGGGGAATCAAACGTCGTTTAATTTTCGAAAATCAGACGGGTAGATCTCGAGATCTCCGGGGGGGGGGGCGGAATCCGCCCCCCCCCCCCTCCCCCTGTTACGAATAGGGGTAGCCAGAAGCCTGTTACAAATAGGGTTAACCCTCGCTAGTGCAGGGGGTTAATACCACCCCCCACGGTTTTTCGGGAATAACTCGCGTAAATATCAACCGATTGCGATGAAACTTTCAGTACCCTACTTGTAAACAATTTGACACATATTCTGCATTTTTTAAGTTGTAGGTCGCATGACCCGTCACCTTTGACCTGTTTGTCAAGGTGATGTCAGGCGCAACTGGCGTCCGTAGTATTGATCCTTTAACTTGTGCAGTTTCATAGTATTTGTTGTTCAGGAAGCATATGCGCAGGTGTTTACAGGTGACAGTTGTGGTTTCCATTGATATTGTGACCTCGATTGACCTTTTCAGAGGTCAACCGAGGTCACTGACCTCCAATGACCTCATATTACTTGTTTAGCTTCTGGCAGTTTCTAGGACATTGTGTGACGCTGATTTGAAATATGGGATCCATTTTACATAATTACATGTTCCAGTGGGGTCATGCGTCCCAACAGGTCAACCGAAGTCAGTGACCTCAAATGACCTGATATGACCCGACATGACCTTTTTGGAATTTGTCAGTTTCTAGGACATTTTGTGACGCTGATTTCAAATTTGGCACCCATTTAGCATAATTATAGCTCATTCGCGATTCTAGCTCGATTACATTCAATTTATATGCATTCACAACTTGGTTGAATTTTGGATCATTGACATGACCGCAGAGGTCACCTAATGACCGCGGACCTTCAAATCGGTTATCAATGGCTTCCTCTCTTGACAAGGAACACGTTCGTTTTTAATCGAAACTCTAGCCCAATTAGGGGCAAAACGCTGGGGGTTGTCCCCCCCCCCTCCCCTTGCACGGTCACGCACTGATCGGACGCTGCACGAGCGAGGGTTAAAGGGATATTGCCACCTGCGGAGGATTTCTAAAAAGCAACGTAAATGAATGGTGGGGATCAAGAATCGTGTATGTTGAAGCTCAAACCTGCTCCTGCAGCACCTAAAGCAGGGTATCGGCAATTCATTTTGTTCTGACTCCAAAACGTTGGTCCCAGCTGTGCTCAATACCAGATTCATGATGGCCGCTCTCATCCAGTTTGGCTGTGAAACTGGCGCCCGCCCAAAGCCGAAGCGTACAAATTCGCCGATACTTGATCTTGAAAAGTATATCTGTGTTATAAGGTCACAAATCTCCTACGGCCCCAAAGTCGAGCCATAGCCAATCTTGCTGTTTTATTCATGTTTTAATTATGAAAGAGGCTATGGTTGTTGAAAATATAATTCACTGTATACGCATTTTAATTTTAAAGTGCGCTGACGGAATGGTGATGTTGAGTTTGCAATATTCAAAAGCAAATCATAGTCCGCAAAGAAGTGATTCTAAATAGTGATGAGGCGGCTCCAATTTCTACGATTGTGTGCCAATCATGAGTGGTGCAAATATATTTTTGATCTAATTGGGGGGGGGGGGGGGAGTTTCTGGAACCAAATTTTGCAAGTGAAATCGGACGCGCTTAATCTGCCGACACACACCAAAAACTCCATATTGGCCTGCGAGGTGGCAATATACCTTTAAGCACAGTGCCTATGACAACCTCTGCCCACCTTGCATTACAAAATGACGCGTCAATAAATTGATTTTTTGG
Organism: Chirona hameri; assembly: GCA_036785665.1. Classification (NCBI taxonomy): domain Eukaryota; kingdom Metazoa; phylum Arthropoda; class Thecostraca; order Balanomorpha; family Balanidae; genus Chirona; species Chirona hameri. The sequence goes on along the minus strand of JAXIVJ010012749.1, from coordinate 31,075 downwards.
ACCTAGTGCCAGCAACTGAATGGCAATTGTGCAATCAAAATAAAAGAAACTATAGGGTAGAAGCTGTAGGGTACCTAGGTGAGATAGGTACTTCTAGCTCAAACCTTATCAGAAGTATCTGCCCCCTGCCGGATTTTCTCCATAACCTGAAAACTATGATAGATATGAACGTGAAACTTTCAGTACCTTATGCTGCATCAAGTATAAGTCTTCTCACCAACTCCCAATGACATTGATACAGTATCTTTGGAGATAATGACGTTTTATTACCGTCATGTCATGCTATTTTTGGTGGAAAAACGATAAATGTTTGGAAAATCGTAGAATATAGAGTTTGAAACAAATTGCAAATAAAAACGTCAAAAGAAAGGAAATTACATTTTCTTCAAATTTGCTGTCTCAAATTTGAGAATTTGTTGGTTTTTGAACCCTCAAAATGAAACAAATGAATTTGTGTGAATTTGAAAAGTGAGTTTCTTAACCCATTACCGCCCAGCGCGTCAAAAATGGTCGTTGCGTTCGAAGGGCTGTACAACCCACGTGTTTCAACCGATTGCTTTTCCAGACTGTCTGGACTACGGGAAGGGACGTCTAAAAATAAACATTGCGTCCCGAGCAATGCCGGCTACCGGAAATGGATTTGGCAGGGTGTCAAAGTTGGCGATTTTTCGACACCACGACATTGGATCTATCCAGGCTAGACATTTTGACCATCAACCTATATTATGGCCAGATAAAGTGTGTCCAATGCAAGACAAATGCACGTTGTACTCCGTCATATCAACCGTTTTCACTTATTTCCTTATTCGTGGCTCCCAGTAACCGCTAAATTTTGATCGACCAATTTTGACTCCCCGGGCGTGTGCTCAGTGCTCACCCGCCCGCACCAGCTGGGGGGCCGCCCGCGCGCGGACAGAGATCACGGGCGCGACGCGCGAAACGAGGAAGGGTCAGTGTTTCCTGTCACTGGTCGTGACAGGCGTGCTGGTCATTTTGCGATTCGAGGTGTTAAGTTGTTAGAATTCGTCAACATGCCGAGGGTGCGATTTCTGACCGTGGAAGAGGCGGTGGAGATGGTGATGAGCGAGATGGAGCCAACCGACGGTGACGTAGAGATGGTGAATATTCCGCCGGACGGCAGTGACGAGGACGAAGGAAACGACGAGGACACAGGTGTAGCGGAAGTTAGTAACGTACCCGGTAATGTAGAAGTGCATTTCCGACGATCTGTGGCGGATAACAGCGCTCAGTCAGCACCCTCAAAAAAACGTCGTGTGGATAAGAGCGTGCCAGTGTGGTGCAACACGCAGCCACAGTACACCGGGTGGCAGGAGCCGTCGAAAACGCCGAAAGAAAACTGCGAGAAGATCGCCGATGAGCTGGGGGACAACACGGCTGTGGAAATTTTCGAAAAGATTTTCACGCCGGAAGTGTTTCATCTCATACAGGTGGAAACGCTTCGGTACGCCAAGGACGTCAAGAACGACCCGCTGTTCTCGCTGTCGGACGGGGAGCTGAAGGCGTTTCTCGGAATACTTCTTTATTCCGGATACTGTGCTCTTCCCAGCGAGCGGATGTACTGGTCTGAGGACAAAGACCTGAAACATCCCATCGTCCGCGACGCCATGCCTAGGTCCAGGTATATGAAGATAAAGTTCTACCTTCATCTGCAGGACAATGCAAAAATGACCCCTGACAACACAGACCGGGGCTTCAAGGTCCGTCCACTCCTGGATATCATCAACCGTTCCTTTCAGCAGTACGGTATCTTCCAGGAGAAACTGTCAGTGGACGAAATGATCGTCCGGTACTACGGCCACAACAGCCTGAAGCAGTTCATCCGTGGCAAACCAATCCGCTTCGGCTATAAGCTGTGGGCGATTTGTGGCAGTGACGGCTACTGCCACAAATTTGACCTCTACTGTGGAAAGGACCAACGCCCTGAGCTACGCGACCAGCCGCTGGGGACCAGAGTGGTGCTGGATATGATCAGCGTGGTATCTGATCCCAACGGCCACGAGGTGTTTTTTGATAATCTATTCACCTCCAGGACTCTGCTCGAGGAGCTAAAAGGTCGCGGCATCCGTGCCACAGGCACTGTGAGGGAAAACCGCTTGGATAAGTGCCCCGTCACCTCAGCAAAAGAAATGGGCAAAACAAAACGTGGCTCATACGAACAGCGGTTCGACCGAACCTCAGAGGTGCTGCTGGTCAGATGGCACGATAATAAGGTCGTCAACGTGATGACAAATTACGACGCAGCCGACCCGCCCTCATCCGCCACCCGGTACGACCGCGCAGCCAAAAAACGTCTGCCGGTACCGCAGCCCAAGGTGTTGAAGACATACAACGCCGGCATGGGTGGAGTCGACCTCCATGATCAGCTCCTGGGAGCCTATGCGGTGTCCATCCGAGGCAAGAAGTGGTATTGGTGCCTCATCACCAGGGTGCTGGATATGGCTGTAGTCAACAGCCATGTACTTCACAAAACAGCAGTCACCGGTGGCAAGCAGCTGACGCTTCTCAACTTCCGCCGAGAGATCGCTGTCACCTACCTGAGAGCGGCAGCCAGCGAGAGAGGCTGCAGTGCTCGGTCGCTGCCAGCCAACATCCCAGTCAGCCTGCGGTATGATGGAGTGGGTCATCTTCCCGCACCCCTGAACGGCCGTCGCCAATGTCAGCTGGAGAGCTGCAAGCTGCGGTCGACAAAACGGTGTGTGAAGTGTGACGTAGCCATCTGCTTCAAGTGCTTCGCGTCGTACCATCAACGGAAGTAGTGCTTCCATGGCAGCTCTGCAGGTCTATGGAGAGACGACAGTGAGTGAAAAAACAATCGCTTATCGCGCGTGTACAGTGCTCATGTTTGTGTGCACCGTCACTGTTCAGAAATATGTAAGTGCCGTGCCGATATAGTCATGATTCATGAGGAAATCGGATGTCTGTTTTTGCAATCCATGATGGCGCATGATCAAGGCGATTGTTGATGCAAATAAATCCGGCACGCGACACTCCCCACAGTTTTGCTATTTTTGGCCGCCTCGGCTTCATAAACAAGTCAGCGCCGGCGCGAGCGACGGGGTGGGCCGGCCGAGCGAGCGGGAGGCGGGCCGCGGGGGCAGCGCGCGCACCCCCAGCAGGCGCCCGGTAGGTCATTTTTGGTCGATGCTGTATCTCAAAAAGTTATTTATATTTTAAGCTATTTTTTCAGGATTTCTTAATCTGACCCAATCCGCACCGCATACAAAAAAACACGCAATTCCAACGACTAGAAGTAGGGGTGGGCGTTAATGGGTTAAGCTTGAATGACAAACTTTGCCACAAAAAGTTGCCCCCCCCCCTAAAAAAACGACGGCTGGATCCGCCAGTGCAGGTATGTCTCAGGCCTCCGACAGGTATGTCTCAGTCGCTGGCAGGTATGTCTCAGGCATCCCGTAGGTATGTATCAGGCATCCCGCAGGTATTCCTCATGCCTCCCGTAGGTATGTCTCAGGCCTCCCGTAGGTATGTCTCAGGCCGCCCGCAGGTATGTCTCAGATGGAGCAAGTATGTATCAGGCATCCCGCAGGTATCTCTCAGATGGAGCAGGTATGTATCAGGCATCCCGCAGGTATTCCTCAGGCCTCCCGTAGGTATGTCTCAGGCCTCCCGCAGGTATGTCTCAGGCCTCCCGTAGGTATGTCTCAGATGGAGTAGGTATGTATCAGGCATCCCGCAGGTATGTCTCAGATGGAGCAGGTATGTCTCATGCATCCCGCAGGTATGTCTCAGATGGAGCAGGTATGTCTCAGGCATCCCGCAGGTATGTCTCAGGCCTCCCGTAGGTATGTATCAGATGGAGCAGGTATGTCTCAGGCCTCCCGCAGGTATGTCTCAGGCCTCCCGTAGGTATGTCTCAGGCATCCCGCAGGTATGTCTCAGATGGAGCAGGTATGTTTCAGGCATCCCGCAGGTATGTCTCAGATGGAGCAGGTATGTCTCAGGCATCCCGCAGGTATGTCTCAGGCCTCCCGTAGGTATGTATCAGATGGAGCAGGTATGTCTCAGATGGAGCAGGTATGTCTCAGGCATCCCGCAGGTATGTCTCAGATGGAGCAGGTATGTCTCAGGCATCCCGCAGGTATGTCTCAGATGGAGCAGGTATGTCTCAGGCATCCCGCAGGTATGTCTCAGATGGAGCAGGTATGTCTCAGGCATCCCGCAGGTATGTCTCAGATGGAGCAGGTATGTCTCAGGCATCCCGCAGGTATGTCTAAGATGGAGCAGGTATGTCTCAGGCATCCCGCAGGTATCTCTCAGATGGATCAGGTATGTATCAGATGGAGCAGGTATGTCTCAGGCCTCCCGTAGGTATGTATCAGATGGAGCAGGTATGTCTCAGACGGAGCAGGTATGTCTCAGATGGAGCAGGTATGTCTCAGATGGAGCAGGTATGAGTGTGAAAATATGCTGCCTGTGCGAGTGTTGATTGACTCTTAATATTGATATAGGATAAGCATAAGCGGAGAATCGTTTCCGAAGTTGGTGTAGCCAAGGATATTCTAGTGTTATTTTTGCAATGTTTTGCTTAGCCTGACAAGATGCTCCAATACATTTGCATTACAAACACATACAATGTTGGTGTGGCATTGGCCACACCTGCCATACTACATTCTCCACCCATGAGGATAAGTGAAGGACGAAGGTGAAGACTCATTGTGCCCCTGTCACTGGGACAAGAGCCACTGCGCGTACATATGGTCTGTAATTTCAAATATAATATACAAATATATATGATAATTTCGCCGCCCAATTTCACCCATTTGACCGATTGATCTGTGTGTGGACTGTGGAGCGCCTATCAGCCAGCTGACGGTATGGACGCCATCCTCTATCCCCTGCAGGTCAAGGACACACTGTTGGAGGCTGCAGAAATGTGCTTTGCGAAGGACCCCGCCTCTGCGGCCTTCATCGAATGTCTCAACGACGAGCTGACTGTGACCTGCCCCGCAGCGCTCTCGATTGACAAAAGAAACAGTTAGTACACACTGCAGGGACATTCAACCGTCTCTAAATGTGGCAAGGGTACACTGGGAACAGTCGCGAGATGTAGAGTCACTGACAGACAGATGTAGAGTCACTGACAGACAGATGTAGAGTCACTGACAGACAGATGAAGAGTCACTGACAGACAGATGAAGAGTCACTGACACACAGATGAAGAGTCACTGACAGACAGATGAAGAGTCACTGACAGACAGATGAAGAGTCACTGCCAGACAGATGTTGAGTCACTGACAGACAGATGAAGAGTCACTGACAGACAGATGAAGAGTCACTGACAGACAGATGAAGAGTCACTGACAGACAGATGAAGAGTCACTGCCAGACAGATGTAGAGTCACTGACAGACAGATGAAGAGTCACTGACAGACATATGAAGAGTCACTGACAGACAGATGAAGAGTCACTGACAGACAGATGAAGAGTCACTGACAGACAGATGAAGAGTCACTGACAGACAGATGAAGGTCACTGACAGACAGATGTAGAGTCACTGACCGACAGATGTAGAGTCATTGACAGACAGATGTAGAATAACTGACAGACAGATGTAGAGTCACTGACAGACAGATGAAGAGTCACTGACATACAGATGTAGAGTCACTGACAGACAGATGAAGAGTCACTGACAGACAGATGTAGAGTCACTGACAGACAGATGAAGAGTCACTGACAGACAGATGTAGAGTCACTGACAGACAGATGAAGAGTCCCTGACAGACAGATGTAGAGTCACTGACATACAGATGAAGAGTCACTGACAGACAGATGAAGAGTCACTGACAGACAGATGAAGAGTCACTGACAGACAGATGAAGAGTCACTGACAGACAGATGTAGAGTCACTGACAGACAGATGTAGAGTCACTGACAGACAGATGAAGAGTCACTGACAGACAGATGAAGAGTCACTGACAGACAGATGAAGAGTCACTGACAGACAGATGTAGAGTCATTGACAGACAGATGAAGAGTCACTGACAGACAGATAAAGAGTCACTGACAGACAGATGAAGAGTCACTGACAGACAGATGAAGAGTCACTGACAGACAGATGTAGAGTCACTGACAGACAGATGTAGAGTCACTGACAGACAGATGAAGAGTCACTGACAGACAGATGAAGAGTCACTGACAGACAGATGAAGAGTCACTGACAGACAGATGAAGAGTCACTGACAGACAGATGAAGGTCACTGACAGACAGATGTAGAGTCACTGACAGACAGATGTAGAGTCATTGACAGACAGATGTAGAATAACTGACAGACAGATGTAGAGTCACTGACAGACAGATGAAGAGTCACTGACAGACAGATGAAGAGTCACTGACAGACAGATGAAGAGTCACTGACAGACATATGTAGAGTCATTGACAGACAGATGAAGAGTCACTGACAGACAGATGAAGAGTCACTGACAGACAGATGAAGAGTCACTGACAGACAGATGAAGAGTCACTGCCAGACAGATGTAGAGTCACTGACAGACAGATGAAGAGTCACTGACAGACATATGAAGAGTCACTGACAGACAGATGAAGAGTCACTGACAGACAGATGAAGAGTCACTGACAGACAGATGAAGAGTCACTGACAGACAGATGTAGAGTCACTGACAGACAGATGAAGAGTCACTGACAGACAGATGTAGAGTCACTGACAGACAGATGTAGAGTCACTGACAGACAGATGTAGAGTCACTGACAGACAGATGAAGAGTAACTGACAGACAGATGAAGAGTCACTGACAGACAGATGAAGAGTCACTGACAGACAGATGAAGAGTCACTGACAGACATATGTAGAGTCACTGACAGACAGATATAGAGTCACTGACAGACAGATGAAGATTCACTGACAGACAGATGTGGAGTCACTGACAGACAGATGTAGAGTCACTGACAGACAGATGAAGAGTCACTGACAGACAGATGAACAGTCATTGACAGACAGATGAAGAATCACTGACAGACAGATGAAGAGTCACTGACAGACAGATGAAGAGTCACTGACAGACAGATGTAGAGTCACTGACAGACAGATGAAGAGTCACTGACAGACAGATGTAGAGTAACTGACAGACAGATGTAGAGTAACTGACAGACAGATGTAGAGTCACTGACAGACAGATGTAGAGTCACTGACAGACAGATGAAGAGTCACTGACAGACAGATGAAGAGTCACTGACAGACAGATGAAGAGTCACTGACAGACAGATGTAGAGTCACTGACAGACAGATGAAGAGTCACTGACAGACAGATGTAGAGTCACTGACAGACAGATGAAGAGTCACTGACAGACAGATGTAGAGTCACTGACAGACAGATGAAGAGTCACTGACAGACAGATGAAGAGTCACTGACAGACAGATGAAGAGTCACTGACAGACAGATGTAGAGTCACTGACAGACAGATGAAGAGTCACTGACAGACAGATGTAGAGTCACTGACAGACAGATGAAGAGTCACTGACAGACAGATGAAGAGTCACTGACAGACAGATGAAGAGTCACTGACAGACAGATGTAGAGTCACTGACAGACAGATGAAGAGTCACTGACAGACAGATGTAGAGTCACTGACAGACAGATGAAGGGTCACTGACAGACAGATGTAGAGTCACTGACAGACAGCTAGTGCAATGGAAACCACCGTTTTCCTTGCTTGGTGGAATAGCACTATATATTTTTGTTTTTGTTGGCGCACCACCAGTAAGTGCTATTTGACTCAGGCGAAGCGTGAAATACTGTTGCATGACTTAACTTGACTTTGCATTGTGTACTAGTCACCAGATGATTTATTCAGGTCACCAGTTGGCTACTGTAAGGCATGAATTTACATTACAAAATAACGTTTTATTTACGTTTGCATAGTTCCATCTTCTAAAACAACACCGATCACGTTCCCTCAAAGTTCGTGAACCAAAATTTCAGCTTGATTAGGCCGAAGATGAAAAACTTCCTTTATGATATTTTGTCTTGCATTCGTAATCTGGTAAATGTTGGCAGGACTAACTTTCTTAGGACTAACTTTGTACCTTGCCTACCATACTGACACACCGCAGATTATTTACCAGCATGAATGGTTCGTTTACCTACCGTGTTACCCGCGAGTCACTAGGGGGGTGTCCCCTCCATCCTGAGGAATATTTGGAATATCTCGAGAACAAATGCAACTATCAACTCCAAACTTTCAGTACCTTTCCGGGCATCATTTTTACATATGTCAGCAAAGTAACCATTTGGGGGTTATAATGTGTCACGAGAAAATAACGCCATAGTGACGTCACTTACGACATATTTCGAGCCTAGTTAGGCCGTACATTAACAAATTGTAGACAATACAGTGTTAAACATAACTACACTTTACATACATCACATAACAGCTAATGAACAGTACTATCAAACTGCTATCTCGAAATTTGCATTTATTGCATCACGGGATTTGCAAAAATTATGAAAGTCAAAGTTATATTTTCCCAAATATTTTCGCAGTTTGTGATCATTTAAAAATAACGGAATATATATGGTAGACACAAGTGTTGTGAATATGTGTAGCGAATTTCAAGTCAATGTCTTCAACCGCTACTAACTTATGACCTTTCAAAGGTAAAACATGGTCGGTCCACATAGCACATAGTTTGTGGCAGAGCTTACAATACATTGCTACGATCTTGATTAGGTCAATAACGGGCATGAAAAGTAACAAAAGGTAGAGACGGTGCTAAGTAATGCTGCACATGTGCATGTCAGCCGTATGATTCAGTGTCGCAATGAGCCGTATGAATCAGTGTCAGATGAGTGACAGCAGTACCTTCTACACAATGTATACCTATAATGGTGAAAATTGGTGACCTTGACCATGACCTATGACCCATTATTAAACATTGAGTTGCATATACGAAGTTTTAGGGTGTTTTTGCGTGCTAAGGAGGAAAATCTAGGTTAGAAACATGCATCCCAAAGCATACTGAACCAAAAACTGCAATTTGGCCTCTTGACCTGAGATGACCTCACTTTACAATGTACTTGGATGGTGGCATGTATAGCTTCCGATGTTTGTTACATGTATTAAGGCATCCTATATATTTCACGCCTCTGTAATTCCATAGTTACGGCAAAACCGTGCGTTATCAGAAACGTTCAAATATTTGTACTTAACCTGACCTGTGACGTCACTGGTGACATCCAGATCAACATAATTGATTTCGTGTTGATGAGATTTCCTGGGCTATCGATTGCCGTTTGAGTCAGCGCGATCGTCTTATTGGTGCTGAAGATACAGGGGGGGGGCTACCCCCCCCCCCGTGAGTCGTGTTACACAAAAATAGCCCAGTGACTGCCGGATTAGTCCTCCGTCATCTGAAGGCGTCCGTATCTGTCCACAGAGAAGGCCAATCGTCGCGCCGGGCAGCGCGGTCGCCGCCGTCAGGCCGCCAAGGCCGGCCGACCCGCCAATGTCGCTCCGCCCAGGATGCCTGCTGCACTCAAACGCAGACCCTAGAGCTGACGTATACAAGATCTGGTGCAGAAGGCTGGAACTGATCCGGCCCTGACAGCGTCTGGTCAGGTCTGGTCAGGTCTGGTCAGGTCTGGTCAGGTCTGGTCAGGTCTGGTCAGGTCTGGTCAGGTCTGGTCAGGTCTGGTCAGGTCAGGTCTGGTCAGGTCTGGTCAGGTCTGGTCAGGTCTGGTCAGGTCTGGTCAGGTCTGGTCAGGTCTGGTCAGGTCTGGTCTGGTCAGGTCTGGTCAGGTCTGGTCAGGTCTGGTCAGGTCTGGTCAGGTCTGGTCAGGTCTGGTCAGGTCTGGTCAGGTCTGGTCTGGTCTGGTCTGGTCAGGTCTGGTCAGGTCTGGTCAGGTCTGGTCAGGTCTGGTCAGGTCTGGTCAGGTCAGGTCAGGTCAGGTCTGGTCAGGTCTGGTCAGGTCTGGTCAGGTCTGGTCAGGTCTGGTCAGGTCTGCACCACATCAGCACCACATCAGCACGTCAATTGGTGATGCTTGAGATACGCACGAAAATAACCAGAGATGATTATGCCGCGGTGCTGTGTTGTAGACATGATTGTGTTAGGTGGTTTGACTTGTGTGCCCCTAAGATGCGATTGTTAATCAGGTAGAAGCTCTCGCGACAGTTTGATTGTAGCTGTGCACTTGACAGTTGAAAGGTCCTCGGCGCCTGCTACTATTAGTTTGAAAATTGTCATTAAAATATTTGTATGTTTCACGTAGTTATAAGTAGGTTAGAATCGCTTTGTATAAGGCACCTGGAAAATACATGTAGTTAAACGTAGCCTTATCATTCTAGTGACGCACTAGATAAGTCTCATTTTTTGTCAGATGAGTGACAGTGCAGTTCCTTCTTACGCCAGTCACCTTTAGCGATTTCACTGTCGACGACAACAAGAAGTGCCTTTACCAGATGTGACTACTACTGTAGCAAGTGTAGAGCCAATTTCATATCTGTTTTGTATGACTATAAAATATCCTCCGCTGAATTGTAAATGTCAGATAGTTACCAAATGTCAGCTTTATTTCTACCTAAATACACCTAATATGTTCCCCTACAATACACGATCTAGAGCATATCAAGCGTTGGTCATGTGCAGATTGTGCTAAGGCTACCAGCAGTCACCGTTTTACACGTTTAGAACGGTTACCACATATCACGGCACATAGGAGAAAGGACCCGAAGCAGGAATGAACTCAGAAATAACTAAATGCGCGGGCCCTATCAGATCAAGAAATGCAGTGTCACTCTCGTCCCGTTCCCGTTTCGGAAAACGGTAAAAATGGAAGAAAAACGAGCTTAAAGTGTTCGTCAAGCCTGCAAATTATACCTATCAATCAACTGACGCTATTCACGGCCATTTTGATGTTGCTCGTCAAACGCCACACGTACTATTTTGGGCCTCTGTTGCGAGAACGCCACACTGCAACATCATTCTACTCGCAGCCACATTTAAACTCGCAGAGGCAGTGTTCGCAGTGTTCATACTTCTTGGTCAGCATATGAAAAACATACACTTGATGGTTATTTTACCAAGTCAAACCCATCGGCCAAGAGTACTGAAAAACAACATCTTATTTTCCAGTTTCACTACGTCTGGAGATTTAACTCTCGCCCTACAGGGGGGGGGGGGGGGCTGACAGCCCCCTGAGGATTTTCTTGAAAAACTTTTTACACATTAAGTGCATCTTTTGACATTTTTAGTAGCTGAGTTTACAACAATTATACGTAGGCTGTAAACATTTAATTGAAATTGGTTAAGCAGTTTGGGAGATAATCGTGTTTTGATGACGCCATGTTGGTTAAAAAAATGATAAATATTTTAAAAATCGTAGAAATCGTAGAGTTTTAAAGAAAATTGCAAACGCAATTCACCAAAGATACAAAATGGCATTCTCTTTAAAATGGCAATCTCGGATTGTCAAAACTTTGGGTTTTTGACCCCTAAAATAAAATAAAACTGATTTTTTGGGGGAAAAATCCCCACAAAATCAAAACTTTCAAAGATATTAGAATAACCGGAATATATGTGAGAGAACTGAGTATGGACAATACCTATGCCAATTTTAAAAGCAATATCTTCATTTTTGACTGAGTGATGGCTCCCTAAGTGTAAGAAACTGATGACGTCATTTTTTTAATTACTTTTTTTGACATTTTTTGACAAGATATGAAAAATAATTACTTTTTGATATTTCTGAGCCAAAACTGGTCTAGGTACATGCCTTTTTATTTATATTTATCAATTTATAATTTTGAGGTTTTCTGAAGAGCAAAATCGCTGTTCTGGACGTGGTAAATCCGAGGTCATTCACTTGACCTGGAAAGTCATTCGTTGACCTGAAACCTAAAAATCGCATACCGTTATATTCCTCTCATGACAGGCAACACGCTGGTTCTTACCGCATTGCTCTAAGTTGCTTGGTTTGGAAGTTAACAGGGGGACCTGTCAGCCCCCCCGTAGGGCGAAGGTGAAAAAAGCTCCCGTAGGGCGAGGGTTAAGACGTAAAACCAAAAGCAATGTATTCAAGTAGCTTTCCTCTTGTCGTGCAGCAACACTAGTGTGATAAAAAGCACAAATCACATCACTAATTTATTTCCTGAAATTCTTGAGTGAAACACATGTAGGCAGAAGGTGACATTCCCACTCCATCCCTGTTCTCGACCGGCTCTACAGCAAACGAGTTTATGACGTCACGGACGGCACTGCCGGGATGGACAGTCGGTCCGAGGCGTCGGCGGGCCGGGGTTAGTCACCTTCTGGCTTCGCTGTGAACAGCATCATGACGTCACGAAACACCGTGCTAAGATTACTGACCCTTCTTCTGACCGTCAGCAGCCTGCTCCCTGTCAATGGTGAGTGACGTACCAAACTAAATAACAAATAGGTACTGATATCGCACTAGTATCACATACCTATATTGATAACTGGAATTTTTGCGGTTAAAGTTCTTGTAGAACAACTGAAAATTAAGCGCAATTGTAACATTTCGAGGATAGTAACCTGATTTAGCAAATAATAACTTCGTGCGACAACAATGTAGCGGGAATATTTTTGTCGAATAATGCGGTCAAGTATGTCAGAATCATGGTGTTTTAGCTCATTCTTGATGAACCAGGTGCAATTGTTGCTCAGTGACCTCTGCAAGGTCAGCTGAGGTCATCTGAGGTCACCAGCACTTGTGTTGCCAATAACTGTTGATAGGATAAAGATATAGACGTGCCAATGGCACCACTGTGTTTGTCTCGTCCAGACGCATCGCTCCACATGCAACATGACCTAACTGGGTCACCAAATGACCTTGACCTGAGATAAAATCCGTCCGTAAAGCAAAAGTTCGTGGAGAATAATTTCCTAGCTCTGATTTCTCACTAGACGACATATTGCATGTTGACCGAGAAACTGTTAGAGTGTCGGGTGTTACTATAAATGACATCCTTCGCCCTGGTCGGAGGTCATTTTGACCCCCTGAGTTTTTTCTTCTCGGAAATAGCGGGAAAACGGCGCAGCTGTTTTGCACAGTTATTTGGGTATCAATTACTCGCATGTATGAACATTTTCACCCCAAGTCATCCCAAGTCAGGTCACCAGGTCACGTCAAGTGACCTTACCTCCAAATAATGTTTGTGATCGTGCCAAAGCCAAAATGTTTGTCTGAGAAATTTGAAACTTACAAGATTTAATAAGGTCATAAGTACTTACAATTTGTAGATCTCGGATCTTGTTATATCGGTGACCTAAGTTCAGGTCGATTTCGTGACCTCTCCATTATAAGTAAATGGGAAAATATACAAATGTTTCCTATTCAGAGAATATGCATTAGATCAGGTCAATTCTGTCAGAATCATGTTATTTGAGCTCATTCTTGATTAACCAGGTGCAATTGTTGCTCGGTGCAAGGTCAGCTGAGGTCATCTGAGGTCACCAGCACTTGTGTTGCCAATAACTCTTGATAGGATAAAGATAGAGACGTGCAAATGGCACCACTGTTTGTCTCGTCCAGACGCATCGCCTCATATGCAACATGACCTAACTGGGTCACCAAATGACCTTGACCTGAGATCAAATTTTGAAGTTGACCTAAACAGGTCACCATGAACGGGATCCCTTGCTTTAAATCCACCTGAACTGTGTTTGATCACCAAAACCTGTTATCATTCGCAGGCCACGGCCGCTGCCACCGCCGTTGTCCGGCTGGACAGAGGTGTGAACTGCAGGCAGTGCACCACGGACCGTTGTGGCCGGTGTGTATCGACATAGAGCCAGCTGGACCGACGGTGGAGCGACCGACAGCACCGACCAGTGAGACGAGTCAGACACTTCCAGCCGAGGGAAGTCCATCCAACTGCGCCGAGAAAACCTGCAAAACTGGCTACACATGTGTGCCGCGAGAGGTCGCCTGCATCACACGACCATGTCGCCCGCTCCCGACCTGCATACCCGACCGCTGCACAACAGCCATATGCCCGCCCGGCTACAGCTGCCGCATCGTGGAGATCCCGGGTTCGAATCCCAGCTGCGGCGACTTTCCGTCCTGCCGATACAAGCCAGCCTGTGTTCCTGTCGCCAAGCCCAAGCGCGGCTTCTGCCCGTTGACGAGATCGAGAGAGTCGACACTGCGCGAGTGTGATGAGATGGACAGTGAGTGCCCGTCGTCCCTCCTCTGCTGCCCAGCAGCCGGCGGTGGGAGACGCTGCACCGCTGCCTCCGCCGACCCCTGCCAGGGCAAGTGTCCAGGGAATCCGCACAGCTCCCGGAGTACCTGTGTTATCCGTAACGGGCAGGCGGAGTGCAGGAACCGGCCCCTGTGTGTCCCGGACACCTACTTCTGTTCTGATCATAAGCAGGCCTACTGTACTGACGGAGCGAACCTGGTACAAACGGGTATCCAGTGCTGATCCGGCAACTAACTGCTAATCTGGTGACGCCAGTGGCCGGGACCGGTATACATGGTGCAGGCGGTACTGTGCTGTGTGACGCCAGTGGCCGGGACCGGTATACATGGTGCAGGCGGTACTGTGCTGTGTGACGCCAGTGGCCGGCACCGGTATACATGGTGCAGGCGGTACTGTGCTGTGTGACGCCAGTGGCCGGGACCGGTATACATGGTGCAGGCGGTACTGTGCTGTGTGACGCCAGTGGCCGGCACCGGTATACATGGTGCAGGCGGTACTGTGCTGTGTGACGCCAGTGGCCGGCACCGGTATACATGGTGCAGGCGGTACTGTGCTGTGTGACGCCAGTGGCCGGGACCGGTATACATGGTGCAGGCGGTACTGTGCTGTGTGACGCCAGCGGCCGGGACCGGTATACATGGTGCAGGCGGTACTGTGCTGTGTGACGCCAGTGGCCGGCACCGGTATACATGGTGCAGGCGGTACTGTGCTGTGTGACGCCAGTGGCCGGCACCGGTATACATGGTGCAGGCGGTACTGTGCTGTGTGACGCCAGTGGCCGGCACCGGTATACATGGTGCAGGCGGTACTGTGCTGTGTGACGCCAGTGGCCGGCACCGGTATACATGGTGCAGGCGGTACTGTGCGTACCGCGGTGCGCAATGTGTCTGTGACGCGTACGCGTACGCGTGACGGTTGTTACGCTAATCTATTTAGTTGTTTATTGTAGTTGTTTATGTTACGCTAATCTATTTAGTTGTTTATTTATTAGCATTTCGGTCAAGGTCAAGTAACCCAATGACAGACCTGGCAATGTAACCACCAAAATACAACTTCGAATCATAAATAGCGGGATGCATTCATTCTGAGAGAACCGGCTGAAAGTTTCGCTTTAATGTTTTACTTCCATACGTTATTGTGTGTAGCGCGTGCAAGCCAACTGCAGCAAGTTTCACTTTAAGCACAGGTTACAACATCAGATACAAGAGAATGTCGCAACTCGGAATGTGGAAGTGTCGCTCGCTTTTCACACCGACATAGAAACGTTAGCCAACAGATTGCGTCGCCTGGATTTGGACATATATCTTGTCATCAAATAATCCCGGCAAGCTGTGCTGCATCCTATAGCGTCGTGTACGATAACCAGTCGGGCGAGCTTTCACCACAGCCGATGTGTTGCCAGTGTGCCCAATGTTACCTAATGCGTGAGTACACCGTATGTGGCGATATTGTGTACCTATTTACTTCAATGGTGGGGGCGTCGTGGCGAAGTGGACAGTGGTTAGAGCCCGTGGTTATACACCTCAGTCGGACAAAAGGTGCATGTTTTGTTTCAGCGCTGCCATGAGTTTCAGCGCTGCCATCTGAGTTTCAGCACTGCCATCTGAGTTTCAGCGCTGCCATCTGAGTTGCAGCGCTGCCATGAGTTTCAGCGCTGCCATCTGAGTTTCAGCGCCGCCATGAGTTTCAGCGCTGCCATGAGTTTCAGCGCTGCCATCTGAGTTTCAGCGCTGTCATGAGTTTCAGCGCTGCCATCTGAGTTTCAGCGCTGCCATGAGTTTCAGCGCCGCCATGAGTTTCAGCGCCGCCATGAGTTTCAGCGCTGTCGTCTGACTGGTCATGAAATCCATCTGGATTCGACTGGCGCTTTGCCAATATGGCATGTATACATTCCGATTCGCTTCCAGAAGTGACATGTATTTGTCGATCAGGATACAATACGCAGTCACAACATTTGCAACGTTTTTCGCAACAATAACAGCTGAAGGGTGACATACAATGTTACACCCAATGGTGTTACACGACAAACGTTATTTATGTTAACATGTATTAAATGACCATTTAGCCTTCCTTGACAAATATTTTAAAGTGATTTAGAGTAAATGCACGAAATGTAATTGAAATTGCCTTTGAGTATATAACAACTGCAACATTTGTAACGTTCTTCGTAACTGTAGCAGTCCAATAGTTGCATACAATATGAATATCCACACATCAAGTCCGGCGTCATCTTACCTTGGCCGTATGTTTGTACCATGTTACATGTGAGCATAGGCGTACCCAAGGGGGAGGGGCAAACGGGGCAATTGCCCCCTCCTGAAGGTCCGTACGTGCTCCCTTGGCCGTATGTGCCCCTTTGGAAATAAGGCCCGAGGGGCCCTATTTCGAGAAAACAAATAATGATTTTTTGCTTTTGTTTTTTTAAAGATTTTGTTGTTGTTGAAAATATGCCCCTCTAAAAATATAGTGGGCTAAATCCGGTAAGATTTTTGTGGGGGTACCTTATGCCCCCTGATAAAAGATTGCGCCCTCCTGGAGTGAATTCTGGGTACGCCACTGCATGTGAGTTGGTCTGTTAAAAATGTACAATAGCCTTGGCACAATTGGAAGAACCACAGACCCGACATATTCACCAACTCGTTCTTTCACCAACTCGTTCTTTCCACTGCTAATCCCGCAAGTTTGCGTTGATTTACAATGTAGGACAAATTAAAGTTTACGTTTTCCTGCCTTTGGCAGCTGCCATGGCATTTATGCTGTAGACGAGCTCATCTCCCTCGTTTTGCAGCTCTTCCATGTCGAACGGCTCGTCGGTCGGGTATTCCACACCAGGAGACCACTCTTTGAACTGAAGACAACAGACGGGCGCTGGTCAGAGGCGGCAGGCGACCTTTGTAGTGTCACACGGAAATACACATAAAGACATAAAGACATACAAGAAAAGTGCAACAAAGAGCCTCTTGGGCCCATCCGAGGTTGCACCCACCCCCCCCCCCCCCCACCAGTCTCGCCCCTTCAAATCACCTTACTCTACCTGCATAAAAGAAGGCTAATCCCACGAGTATTTATGAACTAATCCCTTCTCTGTAAAGTATTTATCTAATCTAATTTTGAAGCAAGCAAGTGTCACTGCATCAGCGACATCCCCTGGTAGCATATTCCAATGTCCTACAACCCTTCTACTGAAAAATGACTGTCGTAGCCTAGTCCTACTTTGTTTCATAATGAGTTTATGCTGATGACCTCTACCTCGATTTTCCCTATTGAACTCAAACATACCCTTTAAATATCCAGAATGCTGACTATTTACAAATTTGAAGACTTCAATTAGATCTCCTCTTAGCCTTCTATATCTAAGTGAAAACATACCCAATTTCTTTAATCTATCTTCATAAGGTAAACTACCAAGACAATTAACCATTTTTGTTGCCCTTTTTTGAACTCTTTCTAACAACCAGCAATCTTTCTCATATGTTGGAGACCAGGCTTGTACACAATACTCCAAATGTGGTCTAACGTATGCACAATACAGTTTTGTTATTACCTTTTCACTCTTGTAGGAAACATTTCTGTTAGTGGCCCCTAGCATTCTAAGTGCCTTTTTCCTAGCTTCTACAACCTGGTCTGACGCTGATAGTCTATTGTTTACCACGACACCTAAATCTCTTTCCTTTTCAATCTGCTCCATTTTCTGCCCACCCATTTCATACCTATGTTTACTGCTAACCCGTCCAGCGTGCATAATCTTACATTTACTCAAATTGAATTTCATCTGCCATGCTTCAGACCACTCAACTAGCTTGTCCAGATCTGATTGAAAAACATCCTGATCATGTTTTCCTCTAATAATCCTGACAACTTTTAGATCGTCTGCAAATTTCAAGACTTTGCTGTCTATACTGTTCTCAATTGCATTCACAAATACTATAAAAAGCAATGGGCCCAGGACTGAGCCCTGTGGAACCCCACTGAGAACCTCCTTCCATTGTGATTGGCACCCATTCAATATAACCCTTTGCTGGCGTCCTGAAAGCCACGTTTCTATCCAATCCAGAATCTTGCCCCTGATCCCATGAATTTTAAGTTGCAACCCCAGTCTTGTATGGGGGACTTTGTCAAATGCTTTACTGAAATCAAGAAAAGCTACATCTAGCTGTTTACCCTTATCAAAGCTATCTGTTGCAACATCCAAAAACTCCAGAAGATTAGTTAAACAAGAACGGCCCTTCCTAAAGCCATGCTGTGTATCCTTGATGAGTTCATTTTGCTCCAAGAATTCAACAATCTTATCTTTGATGATTGATTCAAGCACCTTGCAGACTAATGAGGTCAGACTAACCGGTCTATAGTTTTCCTCTTTACTTCTATCTCCCTTTTTATGAATAGGAACAACCTTTGCTCTTTTCCAATCAAGTGAAATTTTACTATCTGCGAGTGATTTAGAAAATATTATGGCTAATGGAACCGACAACTCCCTTTCAGATTCTCTTAAAAGTCTAGCATGGATTTCATCAGGTCCTTCTGCCTTGTTAGGCCTTACTTTCTTTAGATATTCTAGAACAAGTTCACTACTTATGCCACCTAGCTCTCCTATAGTCTCCTCTGTCTCTAGCTCAGGCTGAAGTGCTGCAATACTATTCTGGTCCTCGATAGTAAAGACAGATTGAAACTGATCATTAAGCACTTCAACCATTTCACTGTCCTTGCTAACTAACACATCATCTACCTTAAATGGACCTATATTTTTGGAAACTGTACTGAACTTATAAAAACTGAAGAACTTCTTACTATCTGCATTACAATGTCTAGCTAAATCAAGTTCCTTTGCCCTTTTAGCTGCTCTGACCTTTTTCTTAACTGAATTTCTTGCATTCTGGTAGGCCTTCTGATTTATATCTAGTGAAGATCCCTTCAAAATGCCAAATGCACTTCTTTTAGCTTGTATAGCACTCCTTACTTCTGGGGTAAGCCAAACTGGTTTGCCCTTGGTTCTGTTACGTTTGTGCCTGAGGGGTATATGCAGATTCTGAATTTGGCTTAATCTAGCTTTGAAAACATTCCAGGCCTCACATGCATCTAAACCTACCAACTCAATGTTCCATTTTATCTGTGCGAGGTCATTTCTAATGCCATCAAAATCAGCCCGGCTGAAGTTTGGAACCATAATAAGGTTATCTTTGGGCCTCATTTCTGATATTGAATTGAACCATATTGTGATCACTGGTTCCTAGACCTTCGCAAATACTTATGTCACTAACTAGATCACTGTTGTCTGAGAATACAAGGTCTAGAATGGAGCAATGTCTGTACGTGTACGCATGGCCGTACTGCGTTGTAAGAACAACCTGTCAGTAAGTGGAGTTTGGCATCAGCAGTCGTCAGACAAACTTTAGACGGCTCTTCTCACACTGGACTCCGATGTAATCGATTTCATCTTACGGTATGCTCCGATATAGCCGGGTTCACCTCACACTGGACTCCGGGGCTCACCTCACACTGGAATCCTGGGCTCACCTCACACTGGACTCCGGAGCTCACTTCACACTGGACTCAAAGCTCACCTCACACTGGACTCCGGAGCTCACTTCACACTGGACTCCGGGGCTCACCTCACACTTGACTCCGGGGCTCACTTCACACTGGAATCCGGGCTCACCTCACACGGGACTCCGGGCTCACCTCACACTGGACTCCGGGCTCACCTCACACTGGACTCCGGGCTCACCTCACACGGGACTCCGGGCTCACCTCACACTGGACTCCGGGCTCACCTCACACTGGACTCCGGGCTCACCTCACACTGGACTCCGGCCTCACCTCACACGGGACTCCGGGCTCACCTCACACTGGACTCCGGGCTCACCTCACACGGGACTCCGGGCTCACCTCACACTGGACTCCGGGGCTCACTTCACACTGTACTCTAGAGCTCACCTCACACTGGACTCCGGCGCTCACCTCACACTGGACTCCTGGGCTAACCTCACACTGCACTTCTGGGCTCACCTCACACTGGACTCCTGGGCTCACCTCACACTGGACTCCGGAGCTCACTTCACACTGGACTCCAGAACTCACCCCACACTGGACTCCTGGGCTCACCTCACACTGGACTCTGGCGCTCACCTCACACTGTACTCCGGAGCTCACCTCACACTGGACTCCGGGCTCACCTGACACTGGCACTGAAATCCTGGGCTCACCAGACACTGGACTCTAGAGCTCACCTCAAACTGGACTCTGGCGCTCACCTCACACTGGACTCCGGAGCTCACCTCACACTGGACTCCTGGGCTCACCTCACACTGGATTCCTGGGCTCACCTCACACTTGACTCCGGGGCTCACTTCACACTTGACTCCTGGGCTCACCTCACACTGGACTCCGGAGCTCACCTCACACTGGACTCCGGAGCTCACCTCACACTTGACTCCGGGGCTCACCTCACACTCGACTGCGGGGCTCACCTCACACTGGACTCTGGGGCTCACCTCACACTGGACTCCGGAACTCACTTCATACTGGACTCTGATGTAGCCGGGCTCACCTCATACGGGACTCCGGGCTCACCTCACACGGGACTCCGGGGCTCACCTCACACTGGACTCCGATGGAGCCGGGCTCACCTCACACTGGACTCCGATGTAGTTGGGGCTCACCTCACACTGGACTCCGATGTAGCCGCTCACCTCACACGGGACTCTGGGGCTCACCTCATACTGGACTCCGATGTAGTCGGGGCTCACCTCACACTGAACCCCGATGGAGCCGGCCTCACCTCACACGGGACTCCGGGGCTCACCTCACACGGGACTCTGGGGCTCACCTCACACTGGACTCCGATGTAGTCGGGGCTCACCTCACACTGAACTCCGATGGAGCCGGGCTCACCTCACACGGCACTCCGGGGCTCACCTCACACGGGACTCCGGGGCTCACCTCACACTGGACTCCGATGTAGTCGGGACTCACCTCACACTGAACTCCGATGGAGCCGGGCTCACCTCACACGGGACTCCGGGGCTCACCTCATACGGGACTCCGGGGCTCACCTCACACGGGACTCCGGTGCTCACCTCACACGGGACTCCGGGCTCACCTCACACTGGACTCCGATGTAGCCGGGCTCACACACGCAGATGGCGCCACTGGTGTCGTCCACACAGAGACCGTGTTCACACTGAAGTTCACTGGAGGCACATCTGCTGATGACCGACTTTACGCAGTCTTCATCTGCCAACAGCAGCGATAACAACATCATGGCGTTGATATTTGAAGAACACGAATACCTGATACGATTTTTTTTTATATTTTGAAGAATAAAAAATCAGTTTATATATTAAACAGAGAAACTAAATTACTAAAATATGAAAAGAGAAGTTCATTTTGCATAAGCCAAAGAAGTCAAAACTAAAAATAGATCCCGATAAAATATTAGTGGTATTCATGGGTGGATCCAGGGGGGGGGGGGCGAGCAAGGGGCCATGGCCCCCCAAGCCGCCTGAAATCGGCCAAAATTTACACATTTCTTGATATAATTATAGAAGAAAATCTGAGCAACTTTTATGAAGGAAAGTTGGTTTCAAATCAAAGCTATCAATGCATAAGCAAGCGCAATGCGATGAGTTTTCAGAATTGTGTGGGACTTTTGGAGATTTTCCGCCGCCCACAACCACCCGTTCTGGATCCGCCAATGGTGGTATCTTCTGTCAAAAATTGTTTGCAAGAACTGATAAGACGCGAAAAAAAATGAAAGAAGTGTCCACGCTTTCACTAGCTTTGATAAATTCGAATTTCCAATCTTAGCAGTTCTGTTAGAAATGCTACAAATTGACCTGTTTGGCATAAGGCGTCTTGCCAAGGACTTAACCAACCCTATTAGTGTCGGGGGGCTAACCCCCCCCCCCCCCCCCTAAGGGTTTTCCGCTCCTGTCCCCAAACGGTAAAGATACGGCCATCAAACTTTTGACTTTTCATAAATATTCATTGGGCACATTTTGGCACAATGTTCACAACTTTTCAGCTCACCAGGGGCGGCTTCAGGCGTTTTTTTGTTGTTGGAGGGGGGGGGGGGTTCAGCGTGTCCCGACTTTCAAAGGGAATCAATTCCCATTATGTAACCGTTGTAGATACGAGCTTACGATTTTCACACTATTTTTGCTGCTCTTTGTAGACATGTTGAACATTTCTTCATTTTTTTTATTGCGCATGGGTGGCTCCAGGGACGAATTTTGGGAGGCATTTTGGGTCACTGGCATTACATAAAATCTAACAGATAAGAATGTCAAACTCAGTGAACCTTCTTAGCTATCCTTTGCACACCTTGTGCGATTGTTTTATTTGTTTGGGTTGCCCACAGGCGACTCCAGGGACGGATTTTTTGGGGCATGTGTTTGACTCCGTACACACATTGTGTTTAGCAATTCAAAACGTTATTTTGCAGTGGGCTATCTCGTGTAATATCATCTGAATGGATCACAATTCTATTTTGTGGCATAGGCGGTCCCAGGGGTGGGACACAAGCGCATGGCCCAATGTTACGGGCGGTTCCAGGGATGAAATTAGGGGGAATTGTGAACCTATGGGGTGATACTACATAGCAAAATATATCAATTTGAACCTTGTTGACCTGGTATAGCAATGCCTTGCACACGTTCGTATTTTTTTCTTCTCATTTTTCGGTTGCCCAAGGGCGACTCCAGCGACAGATTTGTGGAGGCAAGCAGAATGGCTGGATCCATCTCACGTTGCCAACAACGACGGCAGAGCGCACGCCAAGGCCGTGCAGCGGCGCCCTCGTACCGATACGCACATGCGTCGCCCCCCGCCCCCGAGGCTTTACTACCCTGTAGAGACAGCAGTGGCATCTCCAGCAATCAGTCAAAGGGAAAAACCGACCACACTAGTCCCAAGGTTAAACAAAAGCATGCAAACACCTTCTATACAGCAAGGCGACGCGCTAAAAAGCTTGTTCAGCGAGCAACAAAAGCTTCCTCAATTCCCTCCCCTTCCCTAACTGAGCACGCCACTGCACACATACAAAACTGTAATTATTTACTTTGCATGCATATACATGGAATTATAAGCAGCCAAAACAGAAATCAAATCGGCAAAAATAGTATAGTGACATCTTTAGATACTTCCAATACCCTGAGGACGCCGTTGGGTTAACCCTCGCTCTACGGGGAGGGGGGGGGGGGGGCTGATAGGCCCCCTGATGTTTTTCTTGCCTAACTTTTTACACATGCGGCGCATCTTTCTGAAATTTTCGGTAGCTGGGTTTACAACAATGATACGCATGCTGTAAAATTTAATTGAAATTGGTTAAGTAGTTTGGGAGATAATCATGTTTTAATGACGTCATGTTGGTGGAAAAACGATAAATATTTGACAAAATGGTGAAAACAGAGTTTTAAAGTAAATTGCAAACGCAATTAACCAAAGATACAAAATAGCATTATCTTTAAAATGGCAATCTCGGATTTGCAGAATATTGGGTTGTTGACCCCTAAAATAAAAATAATATTTTGTTTTTGGAAAAATCCCCACACCAACATTTTCAAAGATATTAAAAAAACGGAATATGTGTGAGAGAACTGAGTATGGACATTACCCATACCAAATTTCAAAGCAATATCTTCATTTTTGACTGCGTGATGGCTCCCTAAGTGTAAGAAACTGAGCAAAATCGCTGTTCTGGACGTGGTAAACCGAGGTTTACCGACTAGGGTTAACGACTTGACCTGGAAGGTCATCCGTTGACCTGAAATATAAACATCGCAGGTTTAGAAGTTAACAGGGGGCCTGTCAACCCCCCGTAGGGCGAAGGTGAAAAATGCTCCCGTAGGGCGAGGGTTAATATCCCTAAACTTTTAAAAGGATTATATGTTAACCCGCGCACTGCAGGGACTTTGCGCCGAACATGAACTGCAGGGGGTTGATTTCCGCCCCCCCCCTGAGATCTCGAAAACTAAGCTACGTAGCGAGAAGCGGAAAACGGCAGTTGATAGCTTGATACATGTTCTATCGAAAGTATTCAGTATTGTTTTAGGTCAGGTCAAAATTGAGGCCACCAGAGGTCATCAAAGGTCAAACTTTCCAGTTTTTCCTGTTTTAGGACATCGCTCCAGAAATTCCCATATATCTCAGCAACTATGCTAGTTAGAAACAACGGAAAAAGCAAACGCCAGCCAGTAAAATTTGCAATCGCTCAGGTGTCCTCAAATTTGATCTCAGGTCAACATTTGAGGCTCCAGAGGAAAAAAACCTTTTTTTGCTAAATCGTTTTTTCGCTATTAACTTTGTATGTTATAAAGATAACGGAAAACTGTGTACATAATTGTGTTTATCTTGCCAAGGCACTTTTAATGATATACATGGTGACCTTGTTAAGTTAACTTAAAAAATTGACCTCAGGTCAAGGTCAAGTGGTGACCCAAGTAGAGCATGTTGCATATGGGAAGACGTGTCTTGACGATACAAACACATCGATGTCTGGTTTACTTGTCTATCCTCATTATGTCGGGAGTTATTGACAAAAAAAGTGATGGTGACCTCGCATGACCTTAAATGACCCAATAGGGGTCACTGAACAAAACTTACACTTGGATCATCAAGAATATCCTATAATAGCATGATCCAGAAGTATTTGGACTAATATCATGCATATCCTTAGCACTTGTATATTTCCCCATTTACTTATTATAGGGAGGTTACGAAATTGACCTGACCTTAGGTCACCGATATCAAAATTCCGAGATATACCAATTGTAAGTACGTATGCCCTCATGAGATCCTGTAAGTTTTAAACTGATCGGTGAAAAACTCTGGCTTTGTCACAACTGCAAACATTTTTGGAGGTGGGGTCACTTGACCTGGTCTGGTGACCTGACCTGAGATGACCTTAAGCTATTTTTTCTTCTTCAAAGTGTGCCAAATTGATGTCCTGACAGGTGTGCGAAAACCCGGCGGCGCTGCGCGCCGCCGTTTTTTCGCTATCTTTGAACAACCTGAGGGGGGGGCGGAAATCAACCCCCCTGCAGTGCGCGGGTTAAAGCATACAAGGTGGCGTAGGTGGCGAAATACATCAATATGACTAATCTAATTTTGAGGTTTTCTGAAGAGCAAAATCGCTGTTCTGGACGTGGTAAATCCGAGGTAATTCACTTGACCTGGAAGGTCATCCGTTGACCTGAAATCTAAACATCGCATACTGTTAGATTCCTCTCATGACAGGCAACATGATGGTTCTTACTGCATTGCTCTAAGTTGCTTGGTTTATAAGTTAACAGGGGGGCCTGTCAGCCCCCCCCTCCCCCGTAGGGTGAAGGTGAAAAAAGCTCCCGTAGGGCGAGGGTTAATTTCCCTAAACTTTTAAAAGGATTATATGTTAGAGCATACCAGTTGGTGGCGAAATACATCAATATGACACAAATGCGTTCAAACAAAGTCCCAGACCAAATAATCTAAAAATGCATGTTTCCCCACATTTTTGCTACCTGTATCCGCCCATGTCAAAATTGACCATATTTGTGAACATATGAATGTAGTTCAAGCTGCAAGGAATTTAATGCCGCTTTCCCAGAGTGAATCGGTTCAGCGGTTTCCAAGATACGAGGGGGGGGGAATAGCCTTCCCCCGACAGTTTGGTATCTTGTTTAGCCCGACAGTAAGGGTTAACACGACCTACAATTGAGCTGTTTTGCTAATCCAGCGAATTTCACCACCTCACCTGTTCTAGTTGACCAGACAGATCCACCGTCACAGAACTGACAGGGCTCCAGTGGGCTCGTGTCTAGTGGCTTGTAGCAAAGATCTGAAAACAACATTAAAAAATCATTTTAGGATATAATACATATTACATTATAGTTCAAATATTAAGTGCATCCGAGCAGCAACAGTATCAACATCCCATACACTGATATTTACGCATGCATCTGAAGTTTTCCCATTTAACCCTCGCCCTACGGGAGCTTTTTCACCTTCGCCCTACGGGGGGAGGGGGCCTGACAGTCCCCCATGGTAACTTCCAAACCAAGCAACTTAGAACAATGCGGTAAGAACCAGCATGTTGCCTGGCATGTGAGGAATCTAACAGTATGCGATTTTGAGGTTTCAGGTCAACGGATGACCTTCCAGGTCAAGTGAATGATCTCAGATTTACCACGTCCAGAACAACGATTTTGCTCTTGAGAAAACCTCAAAATTAGAAATTGATAAATGTAAATAAAAAGGCATGTTCCTAGACAAGTTTTGGCTCAGAAATACAGAAAAGGTAATGATTTGTTCGTATCTTGTCAAAAAAGTCAAAAAAGTTATTAAAAAATGACGTCATCAGTTGCTTACACTTAGGGAGCCATCACTCAGTCAAGAATGAAGATATTGCTTTCAAATTTGGTATGGGTATTGTCCATACTCGGTTCTCTCACATATATTCCGTTTTTTCTAATATCTTTGACAATTTGTATTTTGTGGGGATTTTTCCAAAACATTCAGATTTTTATTTTATTTTAGGGGTCACAAACCCAAAATTTTGAAACTCCGAGATTTCCATCTGAAAGAGAATGACATTTTGTATCTTTGGTGAATTGCGCTTGCAATTTCCTTTAACCCTATTTGTAACAGGGGGGCGGATTCCGCCCCCCCCCCCTCATGTTTTTCGCAGATATCTCCAGAACCGTTGGGAGCAAGCTCCTGAAATTTTGGGACTTTTCATAGAATTGAATACCGCATTTGGAGTTAAAATTTTGAGTTCTTAACCTGAACAGAGGCGGTTCCAGGGCACAGTTTTGGTTGGGTTCGGAGGCGACATTTGGTGATAATACGGAAATGCGACCTTCACGGGTTTCTTCCTAACTGCCTCAAGTATGAAAGCATTACATCGGTTTACGGTGATTGCAACAAGTGCAAATTAGTTGATGTTAATGAAATATCATAAAAATTGCATGGCAGAGGCGGTTTCAGGGGCTTGAAAAGGGGGGGGGGGGTTTCCAGGAAGTATTCAATGCTTGGCGGGACGCCAATAGAGCGATGTAAGGGACATTTATAGCTATCAAGATGTAAAATATAGCTTCTGCTTCCATTATTTTCATAATTTATTACATATAGAGTTTCAGGGGCGTGTTCAGGCACATGAAAAGGGGGGTGACTGGCATGGTGATGACGATATGCCAGCGATAACGGCGCAATAGACGTTTAGGTTATAATGATATATGCACATATGAGGCCAAAAAAGGGAATAAAGTCATTTTTGGCAGAGGCGCGCCCAGGAATAGAAGAAAGGGGGTCATATTATTGCAAGGGAACAAAGAGGCATGTGCGTACAATGACACAACATACTGCTGTTTTCGAATGAAACACGCACCACAGGCTACTCTACGAACGATTATTAGATAATAGGCGAGTCCAGGTAGGGTAAAAAGGGGGTAAGCAATATTAATTGAAGTTGTAGTGAAATAGTCACTGTTGACTAGTTAGTATCATAATAGCGGATAATATACTTATCAAAAGGTCTTGTGCCGCCCCAGTGTGGATCCTGGATACGCCTATGATGAAGAACAACATGCAAAAAGGAACGATCTACAATCAGTAACATGTTTATAGTGCTGGGTAGCAACTTGTCTGCGGTTAATCATTTTTTTCCAATTTGACCTTCCTTTTTCACTAACCTGGTACCGCCTATGGCAAAAAATATGATTTATAACTGTTTTTTCTAGTGTCACAATCACATACCATTTCATTTATCCAAAACAAAATCAAAAAATGGTTTTATTACGCATTTACTTCACCCCCATATTGAGTGACTTGCACACGCCTATGATTTTTGAATTTTCAAACGTCACCATCATATATCAATTTCCAATTCAGTCTCTATCGATTCTTATTAGTTGCGTTAAAATCGGTCGATAAACATGAAAGCTATGTTGGATCAAAAATACCACTAAAATTTGTAGTTTTTGCCCCCCTGTTGCCCCCTATCCAAAATTTAGATTTGTTTTATTATTTATAAATGTAGATCGTGTTGAGGGGAAGCAAACACCGTTTCATTTTTGAAAATCGGACGGGTAGATCTAGAGATCTCCGGGGGGGGGGGCGGAATCCGCCCCCCCCCCTGTTACAAATAGGGGTAGCCAGGAGCCTGTTACAAATAGGGTTAAAACTCTGTTTTTTACCATTTTTCAAATATTTATATTTTCCCACCAGCATGACGTCATCAAAACATGATTATCTCCCAAATTACTTAAGCAATTTCAATTACATTTTTACAGCATACGTATAATTGTTGTAAACTCAGCTACCGAAAATGTCAGCAAGATGCGCCGCACGTGTAAAAAGCTATTCAAGAACAACCGCAGGGAGGGGGGCTGCAGCGCCCCCCCCCCCCCCCCAGTCGGGCGAGGGTTAACCCTCGCCCTACGGGGGTCCTAAAACTACCCCCCTGAGGTTTTTCTTGCATAACTTTTTAGACATGCGGTGTATCTTGCTAAAATTTTCAGTAGCTAAGTATACAACAATTATACGTATGATGTAAAAATTGCATTGCAATTTGTTGATAAATTTGGGAAATACTGATGTTTTGATGACGTCATGTTGGTGGAAAAACGATAAATGTTTGAAAAAAATGTAGAAAACAGAGTTTTGAAGCAAATTGCAAACGCAATAAAGATAAGATATAAAATGTCATTTTCTTTAAAATATCAATCTAGGATTTCAAATTTGGGTTTTTGACCCCCAAAATGGCCAAAAACTGTTTGTGTTTTTGAAGAAAAAAATCACCACAAAATCAAAATTTTAAAGATGTTAAAAAAACGGAATATATGTGAGAGAACTGAGTATGGACAATACTCAAACCAAATTTCAAAGAAATATCTCTATTTTTGACTGAGTGATGGCTCCCTAAGTGTAAGAAATTCATGACATCATTTTTTTAACTAACTTTTTTGGACTTTTTTTTACTAGATACGAATAAATGATTTCTTTTTTGTGTTTCTGAGACAAAACTGGTCTAGGAACATGCCTATATATTTACATTTATCAATTTCTCATTTTGAGGCTTTCTGACAGAGCAAAATCGCTGTTCTGGACGTGGTCGATCGAGGTCATTCACTTGACCTGGAAGGTCATTCGTTGACCTGAAACCTACAAATTGCATACCGTTAGATTCCAAACATAACGGGCAACATGTTGGTTCTTACCGCGTTGCTCTATGTTGCTTGGTTTGGAAGTTAACAGGGGGTTCGTTTTAGGACCCCCCCCCCGTAGGGCGAAGGTGAAAAAGGCTCTCGTAGGGCGAGGGTTAAAACACGGAGCCTACTATTATGGACTGTACTGGGCTTGATTCCAGCAGCAGTGCACTGTATGGTCAGCTCATTACCCGCGTACCTTCGATAACGCAGCTGCCGTTGACTCGGCCGCAGGTTACATTGTTTCCCAACAGATGGCAGTGTCGACAGTCGCCATTGAACGTCACCAGCGTTGACGCTGAGCTCCAACTGATGTCGCCGTCAGAAGATAACTGCGATAGATATAAACGGGGCACATATTGCATATTCTGCCTTATGGGATAGTTTTACTGATAAGCGAGCGTTCCTGGGAGGAGGGTAGATGACGCGGGAGTAAGTTTACACCCCTATTGAAACGGCCGGTATACCCGCCATTTGTTTCCTCATAACGTTCCGAAACGGCGAGTAAGATTCAGCATAGGTCGTGAAAGAGACTAATTACTGGTCAATGGTGTGTTCAGTCGCGCGTAAAATGCACACAAATTCAGTGCGTTAAATGCGCATGATGATATCGGATAAACGTTCAACTTTGGCCTGTGAAAATCACATCAAATGTCAAATGTGTCAAATCAAATGTCACATCACAAACCAAAAATCCAATGTGAAAATCACAAGAGAAAATTACTTCCATTTATGAATTTCCTCAGACGGGTCGCACTTCGCACTCGGCTAGTCGATGGCGAACAAGACACAAGTCACAAAGCAATTCATCCAGTGGTTCTTACTCGGATTTCCCAATAAGTGACTTGATCTACGTGTTTTAGCCGGCGGAGAGCAGCGGAAGGTAGCCGACATAGAACTTCTCTATCCGACCGGTAGATGGCAGTAACATCGAAGATCGACCTCTCGCCACGCTGCCGTATCTGACAAAGCAGCCTCTGTGCGGGTGTGAATCCTTCTCCCGCGATGGACAGGTGGCTGCAGGCCGACAGGGACAGATCACAGACCACCGGTCGGGGGACTTCATGGACAGCGATAGGTGGTGCTGAAACGAGGACAAGGATGTGTGTCAATGGTATACGCAGAATAACAACACCAATCGCGTCAATCGACGCAAATAAACGTATTACTGTCTGTAAAGACGAATGGTTGGAGCCGGGGATGGAAAGGTGGGCTTACGTTAATATTTGTATCTCGTTAACCACTGCAGAACCGCAATGACATGTGCATGACACCATGAATGAATAATTCCGTCACATAATGTCATGCACAAGCACAAACCAGTGAGGAAAAAACGACGCATTTCACGAAATGGCGCCGTCTCACCTAGGTCGTGCCCTGCTGCGTGGAGCTGAGCCGCCACTAGCGCCGCCTGGCTTCTGCTCAGTCTGACTACTAGCGCCATCTGTTCACAGCGGTCCCGTAGAGCCGAGAGGACGGCAGGGGTCCTGGATAGGGAACCGAAACTTTGCCGGTCTGCGGGAACAGGTGACAAAAACGGGCATCAACAATCTAGACGCAACGTAAGCATTCCAAAATATTACTTGGGCTACTTACAGCAAGTCTATTTTGTTGACCGTAGGAATGGCTAATCCGCAAGATTAATATTTCATCGGATATCCAAAGACAATGT
>JAXIVJ010012748.1:35000-39341 GCA_036785665.1 Chirona hameri | reverse complement strand
AGCAGGTTTCAGCCTCCTTTAACGTTAAAATGACATGTTTGTGCTATGCGTCTCTTGTAAGGAGTATACCTGCCCACATTCGCAGCTTTGACAATACAAAGCATCTGGTAGCTCCTATATTACCGTAAAAATAGCGCTTCTAGCCAAGAAAATACGCACCTCCCATATAGTGAACAATAGCCTTGTTCAAACGTTAATTGGAAACCGAAATATTACGGTATCTAAGACAGAAAACAAATGGAATAGAGATGTGGGAGTAATGCACATAGGTACCTTGCGTGATATACGTGCTTCGACAAAAAATACTTATCTGCAAAGCTTACATTATCGAATAGTCAAAAGAATTATAGCTACCAACACATTTATGCATCGAATTGGTAAAGCGGACAGCGCATTGTGCACCTTCTGCAAGAGCGTCAATGAAACATTGATGCATGCCCTTTGGGACTGTAATATTGTACACAACTTTATTAAGAATGTAGAAAACTGTATACAATCGAAATTTAATATTACACTCTCATTAAGCGTACATGTACAGGAATGGTTCTTCCCGCGGCTTGAGAGAGAAAGTCGAATAAACATATTGATAATAACACTGGCTAAGCACACAATACTCCGTTCTAAATATATGAGTCGTCCTCCCAATATACAATTCTTCCTAGCATTACTTAAATTAGAGGCTTCGAAAGAGAAAGGCGCCGCTTTAAGACGGCAGATGTTAGATACATTTGAAAACAAGTGGGGAAGTTTTTCAAACATATTACAGGAATAAGTAATGCGCAGTATTATATACAATACTTGTATTAATCAATGTTCATATAGCACCTCTTTCAACACCCACTTAGTTGCCGTTAACTTGTGTTGCCGTTGCTGCGACGCCTGCCGACGTTGCTGAGCGCGCCCGCGCCTAGCCGCCGCCGCCGCCACCACCAAATACATAAAGCACACACAGATGCACACGCTTCCGTCTGTAAAGGCCCCGCCCTTACCTCAACCGGGCCTCGCAGGCCGGTCGGCCGGCCGGGCGCGCGGCACGCCAGTCTAATGGACTGACGGGTCGCGCGCCCGGCCGACGGACACACACACACACACACACACACACACACACACACACACACACACACACACACACACACACACACACACACACACACACACACACACACACACACACACACACACACACACACACACACACACACACACACACACACACAGCACACACACACACGTACACGCACACGCACACGCACACGCACACGCACACGCACACACACACACACACACCATGCGCGCGCGTAAATATCGGAATCTGAACTGCCTGATGGAAATGTGCAGATGGATGTGGTGTTGCTGTACTGTTGAAATGCCTGATCTTGTTATTGGTTGTGTTTTGGAGGGTTGACAGTATGATTTGATCTCTGTGGTATATCAACAATAAAATTATTTAAAAAAAATAATAATAATAATAGTGTATGAAAGGTTCATTGTAAGGCATCTGTAGGAACACAGCAGTTTAATAAATCATATAAGTGTGGTATCAGGATCAGGAATCATATTTTTCGAGCCGATTTATGCAGATGCATAAGCAATATGGATTTTTTCAACATCTTTTGCCTCCTTGCACACACAGACACATTCACGACAAACACTTTCATTTTTACTTGACTTGTAGCATTTCAAGCCCCCCCCCCCCCACCCCACTCCCGCGTCAGCACCGCTTCGATCAGTGATATATGTACGATGCCCTCCACCTCCCCGTCCGTCTGTCCGATCGGCCCAAGGGAGGGCTACAGCGTCAGCCGGAATTCGAGTCGGCGGGCACCAGATGCCGCGAACTTGCTGATGACCGCTTCAGTAGTTGGCAGTCGATCACGATGTGCCTGAATGAGGACAAGTGCCTCCAGTCGGTCCTCGGACATTGACGCGCCGATCGGTGTGAGGGTCCCGGTCACTTTTGAAAACACGCGCTCAGCTTCTGCCGAAGACACCGGCATGACGGCGAGGACTGAGAGCAGACGGTACAGAGCCGGAAGACTTGGCGACTGCACATAGCCAGCGCGCCGATCGCGGACGCCGGGGAGTTCTCACGTTTGCGACACATCGCCTTCCACACCTCGAACTCTCCCTTCAGTTGATCTTCAGAGGTGACGTCGAGAAGCTGATGGTACTGAGCCCAGAGAGGCTGCACCTGTTCCCACTCAGTCTTCCGCACGTTCTCAGGCAGCAGCCGCGTCAAAGCGAAAGTCTGGCACTGGTGCTTACCGAATCGGGCCTTCAAGTCCGCCATGACTGCTTCCACGGCAGGAATGAACACGTTAATGCGGAAGTATCCTTCCATGCTCTGGTCTTGCCCCGGCTGTGGATCGGTGTCTGCAGGTCTGCAGAACACGCGGCTTGCGCAGCTCGGCGCCGATGTCGTCAGCCACCCTCTGCACCTCACTGAAGACCGCCTCAAACTCTGAGTCTGCGTTTTCTCTCATGCCCGTGAGGACGTCGCATACCGAGTCAACTAGAGCGAGTGCATGTACGAGGTCAGCACCGTTCTCCTGGAGCGACAGAGACAGCGGACGCAGCACAGTGGCCAGGCGCTTGGCCTGGCCACTGTGCTGGCCAAGTTCTGCCTGTCTGCCTTAGACACCTAGTCCCACCAGAAACTCGGTGCCCAGCACCCTCAACAAGTGAGTACTCGCCTTGGGAGCTCGTCTTGGAGTCAGAATCAGAATCAGAATCAGAATCAGATATATTCTGAACATATCCAGAAAACTGGCTATTCTATGTTTAGTCACAGAATACATGATATACAACACTATACAGTATACACTTATCATGAAACCACACACGTTTTCTCATATTCTGACACCCTAACAACAGTCATTGCCATCTGTAGACCATATTACTATCACACCCTAGTTATCAGACTTGTGGTGGTAGGGCGGGGTGTACTGTTTGTTCCAGTTCTGTAGGGCCCTATAACCGAAAGACCGGCGCTGCAGTTCGGTTCTTATCAGCGGTAGCTGTAAGAACGGTGCCGCTGCTGAGCGTGTTACGCAGTCTGTCACCTGACATCGGTAGGTGAGTAGGTTAGCTAAGGCAGGCGGGGCATATTCCCTGCTCATAAGTCTGTTCAGTAGCGTGACATCGCAGGTCTGGATCATACTTTCAACAGACGGCCAGCCCAGCTCGGTCAGCGCTGCGGTGACGTGGTCGTACTTCTTCAGGTTCGTAACAATACGCACCGCGAAATGTACGACCTTTTGAAGCCGATCTCGCTGTTTGGCACACGCACCTCCCCAGACGCAAGCACAATACCTCATCAATGGGAAGACCAGCGTCTCAATAAGAAAAGCCCTGAGGTCACGAGGTAATTTGGAGCGTATCTGCAGTTCTGCCTGTCTGCCTGTCTGCCTGTCTGCCTGTCTGCCTGTCTGCCTGTCTGCCTGTCTGCCTGTCTGCCTGTCTGCCTGTCTGCCTGTCTGCCTGTCTGCCTGTCTGCCTGTCTGCCTGTCTGCCTGTCTGCCTGTCTGCTTGGCCATGCCAACCAGAACATTGTTACAACGCTGTACAACCATGGATATATGGTGCTCCCATGTCAGTACAGGGTCTAGTACGACGCCAAGTACTTTAATCTTAGTAGCACCGTCCAAGACATGGTCGCTGAAACGGATGGTAAAATCTTGGGTCTTCCTTCTTCGCGTTTTGAACAAAAGGAACTCCGTTTTTGCGGGGTTTAATTTCAAACTATTCTGCGTGAACCAGGTGAGAGCAGTATCCAAGGTGCTTTCTATCCTGGCCTTAAGAGCGTCAACGTTCTTGGGTTCGTCTGAATCAATAAACTGGGCATCGTCAGCGTACAAAACTACCTTACCACCAGTGATGTGTGATGTAAAGTCGTTTGTGAACACAACGAAAAACACTGGTCCCAGCACCGAACACTGAACAACACCGTGTGTCACAGGCATCGGTACAGATGAACAGCCCCGAACAGTCTGGGAGCGACCCGATAACCAGTCCTCGAACCAGTGCCTATCAATACCATACCATCCTAGTTTTTCTAAGAGCATGTCATGTCGTACGCTATCAAAAGCCTTGGAAGTATCAGCTGTCACCAGCGTGGCTATACGACCTTCATCAATCTGGCGAGTTACATAGGTGATCGTGTCCAACATAGCAAGTTCTGTCGAGTGACCCTGACGGAAGCCGTATTGGTGTTGGCACAATATATGATTATCGTGCAAAAATGTCTCCAGTTGGGTACAAACGATGCGCTCACATAGTTTTCCTATACGGACACAATAGATATAGGCCTGTAGTTGCTAGGTTCCTTGCGATCCCCCGACT
>JAXIVJ010012748.1:20000-30000 GCA_036785665.1 Chirona hameri | reverse complement strand
TGATCATGAGCCGTGCTCGAAAATTCATACAAAACATTCAATCATAAACTCAACTTCTGTAAGGAGGTCAAATAAAAGCTTTAAAATACGAATTTGAATAAGTCTTTAATTAGCTTTCAACTCAAAATCAGATATATTTTGCAATGCTACACAAGAATGGCACCAGTGACGTCATTAACAAAGCCTGCTACGGGACTTGGGTATACTAATCAGGAATAACTCGCCGCAATGGTTAAGTGCGCCGAGAAGCATGACAATGACTTTGTATACAAATCGCCGACGCTAAATAGGTCGCCGTCGATGTGCATCGTTGAGCTTCCGATTTAATTGCCAGTTTCGTGTTATTGTTTGTTAGTTTTTTTGGGAAAAAAATATTATTTATCATGATATTATCATGATATTATTTATCTAGACTTGCTGCCCGGCAGCGGAGGCCGCAGCAGCGGTGTATTGACACGGCGGCTCCGGAGACGAGACTCCCAGCCGTCACAGCGACACAGATGTCAGGTCAGCACACCCGCCAAACCAGGCCCGGCCATTGGTCGAGCCAACAGACACCCCCGACCTGCCATTGGCCGAGAGGATCGCGCTATGTCCTGGCTAGGCACAAAACGCGCGCGAAGGCGCGTCTGCGGGTTTGGCATCGGAGCGAATATAATTAACCGAAAAATTACGAAAACGGACAATATTACACAGTAACGTAAGCCAAGAACGCGGACAGCGGCCCTTGTGTAAATTATAAACGACACCGATATTATCTGAAAAAAATCGTAAACACTTCATCGCCGCTCGTACAAATCGCCGTTAACGCCGCTGCGTATTCGGCCACGTAAATCGGCAGCTCTAGCGGCAGAGCCAGTGACACCGGTGTGCAGCCCGGCCTGACGATGCCTATCTGAGATGGCGTCGCGTCGACAAATACCTGTCGCAAGTGCAGGGGCGGTCGCAGCCTTCACCTTGGGGGGGGGGGGGGGGCAACTTGGCAAAAGGGCCCTTGCCAGCAAAATGGCCCTTTGCTTACTAAATAAAATTAAGCATCGCAACCAGGCACGAAGCCAGTATTTTTCTCAGGGAGGGGCCGCAGTACCTTTTCACCTGCCGAGGGGGGAGGGGGGGGGGGGGGGTGCAGTCGAAGATATTTCTAACTCGATTCTGTCCATGCAACGCCCATACACACGTAATGTTAAGGCTTGAGGGAATCCCATTTTATCTAGTGTAAACTGGATCCCTTAGGGGGGTGACCTTTGGGGAAGGGGGGTGGCAACTTGGCAAAAGGGCCCTTGCCGGGCCTGGGGGCCTGTGCTGGTCTGAATAGGGTCCTCAGACGGCCTTCGAGAACTGTCGATACGAAAGCGCTCTTTAGTGATCACAGAGCTGTGGGGCGAACTCTTTTCTTAGAGTCATAATGCTAATGCTGGCCTGAAAGAATGTCCTGATCTAAGCTAGTTCTTTCAGGCATGAAGCATAATAAGGCAATTGTCAGGTATCACCAGAGCCCTCGCCCTGGAGGGACTTGGTCTTATTGCATGCCGACATCTTGTCGCGATAGGTATTTTAAGGGTTTATTTTTTAGCCAATAGTACTATAGCCAATACCGACTACAGCAATATATGTTATTTTCTTCTTCAGCTGCTTATTCCTACTATGCTATTCCTACTATGCCAGTAAAGGTATATTTGTATGTGTGGGCAAATATTGGCCTGAGTAAACTGGTCTCTCTAATAGTGTATGAAAGAGTTGGCCGGCTGACCTTGGCCGGGGCGGACGCGCGTTGGCTCGTGTTCTCCGGGCCACAGCTCCAGGCTCATACTCACCGAGAGGAAGCTTTTAAGCTTATACGGTCAGTGGTACGTCAATACCTTAAGCTCGATTTAGACAACGCTCAGGTTAAGACAGGGATCAGAATGAGAAACGGCAAGATTCTGATCGAATTTACCTCGGCTGCTCCCGGCTCAGACAGAGATATTCTGTTTCGAGCAAAATCAAAGTTGAGGGGGTCTGAGCTCTACATCGCTGAGTCTGTGACCCCCCGCAGACAAGCGATCTTCTCCGACCTGCTGCAACTGAAGAAAGAAAGACAGATTTTCTCTGTTTTTACCAGGTCCGGAAACATCTTGGTGTGCAGGTCACGTGACTCGGCGCCGCTCAGGGTCGCGGACCCGGAGGCGGTGCGGCGGCTGTCTCGGTCAGCTGACCCGGGCGGTGCCGCCGCGCCCCGCCGCCCAGCGCAGGGGCGCGCTCAGGTGGGGGACAGAGGCGCGCCACCGGACTCGGCCGGTGGGAGGCAGGTGCGAGAGCACACGCCGGCCGGAGTCGCTGGCGCGCGATCCGGCATCCACCGCGAAATTGGAGGTGGAGATGCGTACCCCGACCGGTGACTCTGGCGTGTCGCCATCTCAGCCCGGCTCCTGCTCCCGGCATACACACGGAGGCGGAGGCGCCGCGGGCAGTCCGGAGCGTACGAGCCCTGATGAATCAGCGAGCAACGGACGGCCCGCATCCTCGCCTGTATCATCGCTCATAGACTGCACCCGTGAGCCGGTGAACTTGGTTCACCTGTCGGCCCCTCTGCTGGAAACGCCGACTGCGGATGCCGCGACGACTGGTCGGCCGGCCGACGGCGGCCGGGGACTCGCCGGGGCTAGCGGCGGACGCGGGTCTCCTGCGATCTCCGCGGCTACCGCGGCCCGGCTCTCCGAGGCTGGGTGGCTGGAGCCGCCCCTGCCGATGGCGACAGAGGTCGCCTTACCACCCCTGGCCGCGCCTGCGTCCGGGGAGCGGCGGGCTGTGCGGGAAGCCTCGGTGAGTGCGGAGGGCTCGGTGCTGCCATCTGGTGGTTGCCGAGAGAAGGCGACTGGAGCGCAGCCGGCGGGAGATGGTGCCAGTGGCGGGGCGCTCCGACCCGGTTTCTCTCCGGGTAGCTCTGTGCCGGGCGTGGGGGGGGGGGGCAACGTGGTGGTGGGGTGACCGGGAGAAGTGCTGCCCGGGCGGGGGACGTCCGCGGATCGTCGGGTACTGGGCGACCGAGCTCTGGTGGCTCCGGTGCAGTTCACGACTCGTCTCGTTCTAGGGACATCAGATATTTTTTCTAGTGCGGGGAGTAACGAGCTATGTTCATGATTCTCCTTTCTGTACTGCAAGTGTCTATTATGTTGTCGCGATTCAGGATTCTGTTGTTAGTGGGCGACGGGAGCTTTATGCAGATCAATACTGGTACAGCCTTTTCGATAGCATGTGTTACGGACCGGTTGTTTAGTGCTATCGCGAGCCGTATTCAGGGTTGCTTTGTTTCAATAGGCGCTCCTTCGCCAATGGTCATGAGTTTGTGTAAAGCAGTGTCTGTACCTTCACGATGTAAAGTTAACAAGGTTCGTTTTGAACGTCAAACACACACGCACGCACGCACGCACGCACGCACGCACGCACGCACGCATGCACGCACGCACGCACGCACGCACGCACGCACGCACGCACGCACGCACGCACGCACGCACGCACGCACGCACGCGCGCACACACACACACACACACACACACACACACACACACACACACACACACACACACACACACACACACACACACACACACACACACACACACACACAGCGGCTTGGCGCTGTTGGCGGCGGCATGGCGGCGGCGTGGCGGCTGGCGCTTGTCTCCCCGTTGCTGGCGGCAGCGCTTGCCTCGGTACGGCTGGCGTGTCTACGGGTTTGATAATCCTGTTGATATAAACTAAGAGATGGACGAACTAAAATTGTTGACGTTTAATTGTAGAGGATTGGGCAGCCAAGTAAAAAGACGAGATGTGTTAGATTATCTAAAAAACCTACACTACGACATATATTTATTACAAGATACACATTTGACCCAACGAAAGGCAACTTTCTTTAACTCACTGTGGCGAGGTAAATGCTACCACGCTTTTGGAACTTTCAACAGCCGGGGCACATCAATACTGTTTAATCCCCAAACCCAACATAATATTTTACACGAAGAGCACTGTCCTGAAGGAAACTATAACATCATTGTTTGTACAGTACTTCTTAACACGTACACGATAATTAATATTTACGGCCCTAATGAGGATCGTCCAGCCTTCTTTCGCTCAATCAAGTAAAGGTTAGACGCACTCCCGAATGAAAATATAATTATTGGAGGTGATTTTAACTTCGTTCTTGATTTTCAGCGAGATTCAAATTATTGCAGACAAAATAATCCAAGAGCGAGAGATGCATTTGTACAAACGATAGAAGAACAGGGCTTAATAGATGTTTGGAGAGAGGTGAACCCCGGCAAACAAGCGTTTACCTGGACTAAACAAAATGCTCTCAAATTTGGACGACTTGACATGTTCTTTATAAGTGAACACCTTCTCACGTATGTCGAATCTAGTTCCGTTATCGTGGGCTATCGCTCAGATCACAGCATGGTTTACTTACACATAAACGC
Source organism: Chirona hameri (assembly GCA_036785665.1). Classification (NCBI taxonomy): domain Eukaryota; kingdom Metazoa; phylum Arthropoda; class Thecostraca; order Balanomorpha; family Balanidae; genus Chirona; species Chirona hameri. The sequence continues at coordinate 25,546 of JAXIVJ010012748.1, read as the reverse complement.
ACCGCAAAAGAAAAAAGGTCCCGGTTTGTGGAAATTTAATGAGTCGTTGCTATGCGATACGAGTTAATAAAAAAAATAAAAAAAATATGACGAGTTAATTAAAAAGCTAATTGTAAACGTTATAGCTCAATATGCAGTTCCGGTTTATACTGAGGATTTTTTCTCCAGCCCTATTAATTTTGATTTGATTCAGTTTACCATTAGCCACTCTCTCTTTTACGAATCATTGTTGATGATGATTCGTGGTGAAACAGTAAAATATTCGAAACGGCAAGAAAAGGTCGAGAGAGAAAATGAAATTATTAATGAAATTGGACGCATTAGAAATACGTTAAATATAAGACCAAATCTTGATAATCTCCAACGTCTGGAAGAAGCCCAAAAATCCTTAGAAGAAGTACGTAAGCCTAAAATAGTCTTATAACTAGATCTAGGGTCAATTGGTACGAAGACGGAGAAACGTGCTCAAAGTATTTCCTTTCGCTCGAAAAGAGAAATGCAAGCAGAAACTCAATTCAATCTCTTAAAGTAAACGACCATATTGTTACTGACAAAAGGAAGATACTTGAACATTTTTCGGACAATTTAAGAAATAAGTACCGTAAGAAACATCCGACTGTAAGCCCAAGTGCTTACTTAAACAGTAACATCGTTAACAAACTAACGGAGGATCAAAAGAAAGCTCTAGATGAGCCAATTTCATTAACTGAGTTACAAGTTGCTTTGATGGGCATGAAGAAGGGGAAGACACCAGGTTCAAACGGATTCACTGCTGACTTTTTTAAACACTTTTGGGAACTGATAGGAACATTCCTTTACCGTGCTTGGTTAGAAAAGTTTAAAGACAGTAAAAAAAAAAAATCATAACGAAGGCATTGTTACTTTAATTCCTAAGACTGGCGTACCTAAGGATTCGCCGAAAGGCTGGAGGCCCATTTCGCTCTTAAACGTTGACTTTAAGATTATTTCTACAGCAGTTGCGAATAGATTAAAAACTATCATCCATCATCTAATTTCTCCCACTCAAACAGCGTATATTAAAGGACGATTTATTGGTGAGAATAGCAGATTAGTATATGACGTCATTGAACACCTAAATAGCTTGTCCAGCTCTGGAATTGTTATGGCAGTAGATTTTGAGGCTGCCTTCGACACAGTTTCTTGGGAGTTTTTATCAGATGCTTTGGATAAGTATAATTTTGGCCCATACTGCAAGCAATTAATACGTGTACTTTATTTAAACACTGACAACTTTTCACGCATTCTTGTAGATGGTTATCTCGGCTCTAAAATATACATGGAAAGAGGTATACGACAGGGTGACCCAATCTCAGGGTATTTGTTTAACTTAATAATGGAGCCTCTAGCAAACCAGTTAAAATACTCAAGCCGAATTAAAGGAATACAGATATCTAGCCTGACCGAGGTACGAGTGTCCCAGTACGCAGACGACCTTATAGTATTCTCTAGCCCGGAATCCAGCTCAATAGCAGGCATATTGGATGAGCTAAAAGAATTCACAAACGTTAGCGGTTTGAAGACAAATGTGGAGAAAACAAAATGCCTCCCTATTGGTAATTCTGTTAATAAATCAGCGCTCACCGACCTTGGGTTGAACATTGTAAACGAGCTTAAGGTTCTTGGCATAGTTTTTAATACATCAAACGAAAACATATCCTCAAGTAACATTGCGGCGATTTTGCCAAGTATCGAAAAAGAAATTGTCCAATGGCGAAGGAGAAATCTTACGTTACGTTAATAGGGAAAATAACTGTGGTTAAGTCTTTACTTGTGTCAAAGTTAGTGCATGTGTTGTCTGCTCTCCCAGACCCATGTACAGATACCATTAAAAAACTTAACAGTGTTCTGTTCAGCTTCATTTGGAACAATGGTGCTGATAAGGTCAAAAGATCCGTGATTGTGCAAAGCTATGAACGAGGCGGTTTAAAAATGGTTGATATTCAATCCTTTTTGTCTAGTTTGAAAACATCTTGGCTCAAGAGACTATACTGGGCTGATCATGATGTCGTATGGGCAAATATTGCAAAAGAAATGTTACCTCCAGTAGAAACTGTGGTATGTTTTGGGTCTGTAAAACTAAAGGAGTTATCAACACAATTAAAGAACAAATTATGGGCAGATGTATTGAAAGCTTGGTCAAACTTCTGTGCGGCATACAAACCTGGTGATGATGAAATTATATCTGACAAGCTATGGTTTTCAGATAATACAAAATATAAAAAGACTATAATAAAGAAATGGGATAACAAAGGATTACGATTTATTGCAGATATATTCTGCAAAGAGGACGGTTCACTACACAGTAAGGAGCAGGTTTCAGCCTCCTTTAACGTTAAAATGACATGTTTGTGCTATGCGTCTCTTGTAAGGAGTATACCTGCCCACATTCGCAGCTTTGACAATACAAAGCATCTGGTAGCTCCTATATTACCGTAAAAATAGCGCTTCTAGCCAAGAAAATACGCACCTCCCATATAGTGAACAATAGCCTTGTTCAAACGTTAATTGGAAACCGAAATATTACGGTATCTAAGACAGAAAACAAATGGAATAGAGATGTGGGAGTAATGCACATAGGTACCTTGCGTGATATACGTGCTTCGACAAAAAATACTTATCTGCAAAGCTTACATTATCGAATAGTCAAAAGAATTATAGCTACCAACACATTTATGCATCGAATTGGTAAAGCGGACAGCGCATTGTGCACCTTCTGCAAGAGCGTCAATGAAACATTGATGCATGCCCTTTGGGACTGTAATATTGTACACAACTTTATTAAGAATGTAGAAAACTGTATACAATCGAAATTTAATATTACACTCTCATTAAGCGTACATGTACAGGAATGGTTCTTCCCGCGGCTTGAGAGAGAAAGTCGAATAAACATATTGATAATAACACTGGCTAAGCACACAATACTCCGTTCTAAATATATGAGTCGTCCTCCCAATATACAATTCTTCCTAGCATTACTTAAATTAGAGGCTTCGAAAGAGAAAGGCGCCGCTTTAAGACGGCAGATGTTAGATACATTTGAAAACAAGTGGGGAAGTTTTTCAAACATATTACAGGAATAAGTAATGCGCAGTATTATATACAATACTTGTATTAATCAATGTTCATATAGCACCTCTTTCAACACCCACTTAGTTGCCGTTAACTTGTGTTGCCGTTGCTGCGACGCCTGCCGACGTTGCTGAGCGCGCCCGCGCCTAGCCGCCGCCGCCGCCACCACCAAATACATAAAGCACACACAGATGCACACGCTTCCGTCTGTAAAGGCCCCGCCCTTACCTCAACCGGGCCTCGCAGGCCGGTCGGCCGGCCGGGCGCGCGGCACGCCAGTCTAATGGACTGACGGGTCGCGCGCCCGGCCGACGGACACACACACACACACACACACACACACACACACACACACACACACACACACACACACCACACACACACACACACACACACACACACACACACACACACACACACACACACACACACACACACACACACACACACACACACACACGCACACACACACACGTACACGCACACGCACACGCACACGCACACGCACACGCACACGCACACGCACACACACACACACACACATGCGCGCGCGTAAATATCGGAATCTGAACTGCCTGATGGAAATGTGCAGATGGATGTGGTGTTGCTGTACTGTTGAAATGCTGATCTTGTTATTGGTTGTGTTTTGGAGGGTTGACAGTATGATTTGATCTCTGTGGTATATCAACAATAAAATTATTTAAAAAAAATAATAATAATAATAGTGTATGAAAGGTTCATTGTAAGGCATCTGTAGGAACACAGCAGTTTAATAAATCATATAAGTGTGGTATCAGGATCAGGAATCATATTTTTCGAGCCGATTTATGCAGATGCATAAGCAATATGGATTTTTTCAACATCTTTTGCCTCCTTGCACACACAGACACATTCACGACAAACACTTTCATTTTTACTTGACTTGTAGCATTTCAAGCCCCCCCCCCCCCCCCCACCCCACTCCCGCGTCAGCACCGCTTCGATCAGTGATATATGTACGATGCCCTCCACCTCCCCGTCCGTCTGTCCGATCGGCCCAAGGGAGGGCTACAGCGTCAGCCGGAATTCGAGTCGGCGGGCACCAGATGCCGCGAACTTGCTGATGACCGCTTCAGTAGTTGGCAGTCGATCACGATGTGCCTGAATGAGGACAAGTGCCTCCAGTCGGTCCTCGGACATTGACGCGCCGATCGGTGTGAGGGTCCCGGTCACTTTTGAAAACACGCGCTCAGCTTCTGCCGAAGACACCGGCATGACGGCGAGGACTGAGAGCAGACGGTACAGAGCCGGGAAGACTTGGCGACTGCACATAGCCAGCGCGCCGATCGCGGACGCCGGGGAGTTCTCACGTTTGCGACACATCGCCTTCCACACCTCGAACTCTCCCTTCAGTTGATCTTCAGAGGTGACGTCGAGAAGCTGATGGTACTGAGCCCAGAGAGGCTGCACCTGTTCCCACTCAGTCTTCCGCACGTTCTCAGGCAGCAGCCGCGTCAAAGCGAAAGTCTGGCACTGGTGCTTACCGAATCGGGCCTTCAAGTCCGCCATGACTGCTTCCACGGCAGGAATGAACACGTTAATGCGGAAGTATCCTTCCATGCTCTGGTCTTGCCCGGCTGTGGATCGGTGTCTGCAGGTCTGCAGAACACGCGGCTTGCGCAGCTCGGCGCCGATGTCGTCAGCCACCCTCTGCACCTCACTGAAGACCGCCTCAAACTCTGAGTCTGCGTTTTCTCTCATGCCCGTGAGGACGTCGCATACCGAGTCAACTAGAGCGAGTGCATGTACGAGGTCAGCACCGTTCTCCTGGAGCGACAGAGACAGCGGACGCAGCACAGTGGCCAGGCGCTTGGCCTGGCCACTGTGCTGGCCAAGTTCTGCCTGTCTGCCTTAGACACCTAGTCCCACCAGAAACTCGGTGCCCAGCACCCTCAACAAGTGAGTACTCGCCTTGGAGCTCGTCTTGGAGTCAGAATCAGAATCAGAATCAGAATCAGATATATTCTGAACATATCCAGAAAACTGGCTATTCTATGTTTAGTCACAGAATACATGATATACAACACTATACAGTATACACTTATCATGAAACCACACACGTTTTCTCATATTCTGACACCCTAACAACAGTCATTGCCATCTGTAGACCATATTACTATCACACCCTAGTTATCAGACTTGTGGTGGTAGGGCGGGGTGTACTGTTTGTTCCAGTTCTGTAGGGCCCTATAACCGAAAGACCGGCGCTGCAGTTCGGTTCTTATCAGCGGTAGCTGTAAGAACGGTGCCGCTGCTGAGCGTGTTACGCAGTCTGTCACCTGACATCGGTAGGTGAGTAGGTTAGCTAAGGCAGGCGGGGCATATTCCCTGCTCATAAGTCTGTTCAGTAGCGTGACATCGCAGGTCTGGATCATACTTTCAACAGACGGCCAGCCCAGCTCGGTCAGCGCTGCGGT
>JAXIVJ010012748.1:10000-12500 GCA_036785665.1 Chirona hameri | reverse complement strand
ACACACACACACACACACACACACACACACACACACACACACACACACACACACACACACACACACACACACACACACACACACACACACACACACACACACACACACACACACACACACACACACACACACACACACACACACACACACACACACACACACACACACACACACACACACACACACACACACACACACACACACACACACACACACACACACACACACACACACACACACATACACACATACACACATACACACATACACACATACACACATACACACATACACACATACACACATACACACATACACACATACACACATACACACATACACACATACACACATACACACATACACACATACACACATACACACATACACACATACACACATACACACATACACACATACACACATACACACATACACACATACACACATACACACATACACACATACACACATACACACATACACACACATACACACACATACACACACATACACACACATACACACACATACACACACATACACACACATACACACACATACACACACATACACACACATACACACACATACACACACATACACACACATACACACACATACACACACATACACATACACACACATACACACACATACACACACATACACACACATACACACACATACACACACATACACACACATACACACACATACACACACATACACACACATACACACACATACACACACATACACACACATACACACACATACACACACATACACACACATACACACACATACACACACATACACACACATACACACACATACACACACATACACACACATACACACACATACACACACATACACACACATACACACACATACACACACATACACACACATACACACACATACACACACATACACACACATACACACACATACACACACATACACACACATACACACACATACACACACATACACACACATACACACACATACACACACATACACACACATACACACACATACACACACATACACACACATACACACACATACACACACATACACACACATACACACACATACACACACATACACACACATACACACACATACACACACATACACACACATACACACACATACACACACATACACACACATACACACACATACACACACATACACACACATACACACACATACACACACATACACACACATACACACACATACACACACATACACACACATACACACACATACACACACATACACACACATACACACACATACACACACATACACACACATACACACACATACACACACATACACACACATACACACACATACACACACATACACACACATACACACACATACACACACATACACACACATACACACACATACACACACATACACACACATACACACACATACACACACATACACACACATACACACACATACACACACATACACACACATACACACACATACACACACATACACACACATACACACACATACACACACATACACACACATACACACACATACACACACATACACACACATACACACACATACACACACATACACACACATACACACACATACACACACATACACACACATACACACACATACACACACATACACACACATACACACACATACACACACATACACACACATACACACACATACACACACATACACACACATACACACACATACACACACATACACACACATACACACACATACACACACATACACACACATACACACACATACACACACATACACACACATACACACACATACACACACATACACACACATACACATACACATAACACATACACATACACATACACATACACATACACATACACATACACATACACATACACATACACATACACATACACATACACATACACATACACATACACATACACATACACATACACATACACATACACATACACATACACATACACATACACATACACATACACATACACATACACATACACATACACATACACATACACATACACATACACATACACATACACATACACATACACATACACATACACATACACATACACATACACATACACATACACATACACATACACATACACATACACATACACATACACATACACATACACATACACATACACATACACATACACATACACATACACATACACATACACATACACATACACATACACATACACATACACATACACATACACATACATACACATACACATACACATACACATACACATACACATACACATACACATACACATACACATACACATACACATACACATACACATACACATACACATACACATACACATACACATACACATACACATACACATACACATACACATACACATACACATACACATACACATACACATACACATACACA
>JAXIVJ010012748.1:0-5000 GCA_036785665.1 Chirona hameri | reverse complement strand
AAATCATGCTCCAAGGAATCGAACGCTGCGCGATAATCGCAGGCAATCATTACTCCTTCGATCTGATCAGCTTCACAGTAGGTTATCACATCGCTAGTGAGCCTGGTATTTTCCCCGATGAACCTACCTTTAATAAACCCTGTTTGCTCCGGGGATACCAGCTTATGAATAACATTCCCTATCCTGATAGTAACAACTTTTGCGACAATTTTATAGATCACGTCTAACAAGCATATAGGCCTTTTGTTCTGTAAAAGAGTTTGATCCTGTTTCTTCGGAATTAAAGTAATTATTCCACGCATTTGCGTGACAAAAAAACCGTTATCGTATGCATCATTAACGTATCCCACTATGATATCACCGATTTCGTTCCAGAAGAACAAGAAAAATTCAGGCGTAAAGCCCGTCACGCCCGGTGCCTTATTTTTGTTCATTTGGCTCAACGCGTACTTACATTCTTGATTCGACATGAGACCTTCACATTTTGCTTTTTCGGCATCGGAAAGCTTAGGTACATTTTCACTGGTTAAAAATGCATTCATTTTTGGCGAATTGACACCTTTTGCCAAATATACTTTCCCAAAGTGGTCTGCACAGTGCTGTAAAATATTGCGATCACCGGTAATCATTTGCCCGCCAACGTTAATCTCGGTTATAGTTTTTTGTGCCGAAAGCTGCTTTCCCCTAGCCAGGAAAAAATGGCTCGCTTTTTCTCCAAATTCCGTCCATCTGGCACCGGAGGCAATGATTGCCTGTAATCCTCGCATGGACATTATTTCATCTCAAGTCTTTGCTTTGATTCTGCATAAATGTCTTTTTGCTGAGCATTCAGTGTGTTTGTCTTTTTCCATGTCACCAACAATTTTCAATAAGTCTTTTTCTTCTTTCCTCAGTTCGTATGCGATTGCCTTGCCTCGCACAGTGCTGATAACCCGGATATTGCTTAATAACATTTCAACTTTTAGACCGATGCTAACATCCTCGCTATACGGAGTTACAATGTTTTTGGCCTTCGTAATTTCAGTTCTAACTAGTTCGACGAACAGCGTATCAGATACGTGAAGCTGATTGTTATATCGCCACAGCCCTGGCCCTCTTTCGCGCCCGCTATGCGTGGCGCTTATCTCAATCACGCTGTGGTCACTTTTAATTCCAGCCGATATTTTCGCTCGTACCTCGTAATTAAAATTTATCGCTTCAGAGATAAATATGAAATCGATTCTGGATTGTTGGTTTGGGTTCGTGCGTCTCCATGTAAACTCACGAGCAGATGGATTTGTTTGCCTCCATATATCTATTAGGTAGAATTCTTCAAGTATCTCTCGCAGCGTCGAACTAGCGCTTGTGTTGGTGAATTTTCCTATCTCGGCATCGAGAGGCCCTAGCTGGACGTTTAAATCCCCTGCCACCACTGTATTTGCTTCGGAAAACTATCATTTCCTCCCGTAACTTATTAAAGAAGGTAATTTTGTCTCGCTGGATATCTACGGCTGGGCCATAAACACTAAGAACCGCAAATGGGTCACCATTGAGCGAAAACCGCAACCCGACTATTCTGCCCACGTCATCACTATGTTTCCCAAGAATTACTCCGCCAAAATTGTGAGGCAATAAAATGGCCACTCCAGCTTGGTGAACTGAGCCGTGACTGAATATTACAGATGATCCCCACTCGTTTTCCCAAATAAGTTCTATATCAGTAGACGAGTGAGTCTCCTGCAAAGTGATCACGTACTTTGGATATGTTGTGTGCAGGAACCTGAAGATTGATCGCCTTTTTTTCCTATCACGCAGCCCGCGGACGTTAAAGCTAAGAACGGAAACTATTCCCATAATGATACTTTTGGTTTTGAGCCAACTGACTGATTAATGCCTACTAGCCAATCAAGGTGAAATAACCCACAGAGAGCCCGACCGCCGCGCCGCCCAGCCAGATCGACATCCGTATCACACACCGCCACGTCTCTGTCTCGCCAGGTCAGCACCGCGCACGTCACCAGCGCCATCTGGTCACTGGGGTCACCGACATGTACTGCAATCTGTCGGAGACCAAACACTGCCACACCTACTCCCGTAACGGGATCCCTAGCCCGACTCCTACTCCCTACCCCTCCCCTAATGACACCGGAGCTGACGACTGGCATATAAACCTGAAGCCAGCAGCGGCCGGCGCCCGGGCGGCCAGTCACACGAAAACCAACTAAACTGGATAACACGACAACACAAGCAGTAGGTGCTTGTCGCTTAGTTCTTCGGATCTCTAGAGATACCTTCGGATTTCTAGAGATTCTAGAGATACCACACAGCTCAAAGCAACCAATCCAGTCCCATCACCAAACACGTCAGTAACCCATTTCAACCCATACGGAACGGAATTCATGGAGCTTCATGTCGAGTCTAGTCGAATTCACCCCCATTCAAATTCATATGCACAGGTGCAGCGGTCAATACATTCACAATGTGTTGCGACGCGACTAAATTAAGTACCCTAAAAGCTCTAGATGCAATTAATTGCGTTTGTCTTGCACGACTCGCCTCGCTGGGAAGCAACCTCAGAGCAACCTCAACAACAGCGCAACATTAATATCAAGCCATAAGGGACCCGCTACTCACTGCGCAGATACTGAGCTCACCCGTCGCCGGCTCGGACAACGCCGCCCGTCGCAGTACAGCCCCGCCGACGGACAGCAGCGGCCGGACCGCGACGACCAGCAGAAATGAAGCGTTGACGACGACGATGACGCCACACGGCCGCGCCGCGGCCCGACCGCCGAAGCCCGCCGCGTGACGACCGCGACAGGAGCCGCCGCCGCACCGCCGCAGGGTGCGCCCGCCTCCCAAACGTCTAGAAAAATGATGGACACGCCAGCTCACAATAAACGCCCGGACAAGTGCCTCGTGCAATTCACAATGTTATTGTCAGACTATTTGCAAATCCCTGTTTGCCAACCCCGAGCGAGGCGAGGCGAGGCGACTGACGCAGCACATGGTACCTGTACAGTGTGCATCTACGGCAAGACAGCTGGGGCTGTTAACCTACAAATATTGGGCTTTAGGGCTTTACAACTCCAACGGGTGAGCCGGATGTAGCCAAGCAAAACAGGAGGCGGCCATAAATAACCCTTGCAATTTACACAATTAACCTATAGAATCCGTTTGGCAGGCCTAATTATCTATACACATACAATTATTAGGACATACGGCTCAGTACGTATACAGTTCAAGCTGTCGATAACCGGTCTACTACTCTCACCCTCTCTGTCAAGAAAGATGACGACTCAGCTTAACTTTTCCTTTGGCGAGCCAGCGATTCCGTCTCGCGGGCAGTTCTGGATGTCAGGCAGCACCACCCCCGACTCTGGAACCCGCTCAACGGGAGCGGCAGAGGCAGCACCAGACCGGGTCGAAGGTGTCGCCGCCGCCAGCTCCATTCCGACCTCGCCGGCCGGCGCGACACCCCGGTCCGCCGGCAGGCTCGCGTCGCCGCCGGCAGCCGCCGACGCCGCTCCTCCGACAGCCCCGCTGACAAGGGCTGCGACCTCCTCGATGCCCGAAAACGGCACCATGCTCCGCTCGCGAATGGCGGAGACTCCGCCGCGGTCCCCCTGACCCGCGCGGTGCCCGCCCCGGCGTCCGCCCGGTCCGCCCCCGCGGCCGCCTGGGCCGCCCCCGCGACCGCGGCCCCGGTCCGCCCGGCCATCCCTGGCAGACCCCGACCCGGGCCGAGCGGGGGCCTCAGCCAGAACCTGTTGAAGTCGCTGCTGGTCTGTCACCTTGATGTTGCGGCCACCCTTCTCGGTCCTGCAGAAGACTGTGCCACGTCGGGTAAATACAGAGGCGATTTTGCCTCCGTTCTCAGGCCTTCTGCAGGCTAGAAGAGAAGCGTACAGGTGACGTTTGCCCGCAGTCAAGCTCTCTGTCAGATATAGAGGTGCCAAACCTTGCGCTCTCAGGCGGGCCTGTGTGTTGAACAGCTGGAAGCGACTGTCGAAGACGTCATCTCGTAGGCGCTGTTTCACGAACCGCAGGATGACCTTGTTGCTGGTCTCCAGCCGGTGCGCCACCTGCACGTCCGCCACCGTCATCCGGAAACCGGGTAGCCGTCTGCACAATGTCCGCACCACCATCTCCTCGGCGTCAACGTCCGGAGGCTGGGCCGCGAAATCGTCGCATGTCAGGATTAAGCTGGATGATCTGCGGTTCATATCCATGCCTTCAACACGCTCCTGCAGTTCCTCCATTGCTTGGTGTTGCTTTCCCATCTGTACCTTGAGCTGTTGAATTTCGTCCTCTCTGTCCAACACTTGGGCTTCCAGCGTAGAGAGCCTACCGTCCAGTCTCTCCAGCTTGGCGTCGAAGGCGGCGATCACCCTTGCTTCGCTTGCGTCGATGAGACGCTTGATCGCAGTCAGAGCGGCTGGGCTAAGCTCCATCGCTGCAGCCGATCGCTTTGCTGCCGGAGCGTCGCTGTCTTTGGGCGATTTCGAGCCGCGACTAGGTGCTGAGCGCTTCTTCCTGGAGCCGGTAATTGCAGCGCGATGAAATATCTCCGGAATACGACCACGGCCAGCACCCCTTCCAAATACCCCCGGAGACAGGCACTCGTCAAACTGAGCTGCGTCACCGCCCTCAGAATCAGAGGACATGACACCGTCCGACGACCGATTATGTCACTCTACAGTGTTGTCTGGGCCACTGCAACACACTTAAATGTCACTGTTCACTGTCCACAGCGCATTCTCGCGCCTCTCGCTCCGTCTGGTTACTGCACTGCTCGGTTGACGCACACCGTTTACCGCCCGGGCGCCCGCTCGCTCCGCCTCACTCGGCCAGAGGCACGCCGACCTTGACCGCAGGTCACGCCCCGCCGCCCAACCGGCCGGCTCGGCGTCCGCAGCCCGACTGACCGACCGACCGACCGACCGACCGACCGACCGACCGACCGACCGACCGACCGACCGACCGACCGACCGACCTACAGACCTACAGACCTACAGACC
>JAXIVJ010012747.1:5000-32500 GCA_036785665.1 Chirona hameri | reverse complement strand
AATTGTTAGAATCGACAGCTTCTGAAGACGAGAGGTAATTTGATACGCCTACAGTTTGCAGGGTGAGTCAGAACACAAGCCGCAAGCTTAGATCATCCAGTAATTAGGCGTGGTGCCCTGATGAGCGATAGCCTCATCTTTTTTACAATTCATGATGCTCTACTTATGTTGTCACAGTGTTAATTGATGCTGCATGTGAACGCTTTCCATGCAATACTGCAATACTGCAGCACAACGATGATCAATGAATGAAGGAGCGTTAATGATAATCTAAGATAGACCCATTTCAAGGCACCTAGGCCTCGTCCAAGGCCAATCCAGCGCTAGCGAGAAAAATAAACACATGCAAGGGTTGTCAATCTCGCTGACTGACTCAGCCTATCAAACGCTTATAATGATGGGGGACCAAGCATTTCATTTTACATCCGATCTACAATGTAGCCGCAATGTTCGTCCTAGCCCAGTTCGCGCCACTAGCATGCTGGTGTAGTGGAACATATAATACATCACAGTTGTCAGTTACCACCTCGAATGTGTTGTACCTTACTCGAATTTGTATTATCATGTTTATCGGTACAGTTAGGCGCACCTGTTGTGTATACTCGCCAACGAAGAGGCGTGTTGCGAATACAATGCTCAGTGTTGATTCAGTGAATTGTCGGACGGTCATGGAATGATGTCACTGAGGACGCTAATAAATTAATTGCTGTTGGACAACGAAAGGGATTAACGGATTACTGAAACTCTATACCAAGATTGAATGATTTGCTGGGAGTCTGTAAACAGTGGCGTATTTAGAAATCCGTCAAAGGGGGGGGGGGGGGGGGGGGGGCAAGCCCTCAAGAGGGCTCCAGACCCCCACATGGGAGCGCCTCTTTTTGGGGCAAAAAAAGTACCCCCATTTTGTTTCTCTCCGCGTATTTGGGCCGGACACCTTATTTCGGTATTCGAACTTAAGAAATTCACTTTTCAAATTCACAAAAATTTATTTTGTGGATTTTTGTTTCCCGAAAAAGAGTTTATTCTTATTTTTGGGGGTCAAAAACCCAAAGTTTTGAAAAACCGAGATAGCCATTTTAAAGAAAATGTAATTTCATTTCTTTTGACGTTTGTATTTTCAATTTGCTTCAAAACTCTATTTTCTACGATTGATTTTTCAAACATTTATCGTTTTTCCACCAAAAATGGCATGACATGACGTCATTAAAACGTCATTATCTCCCAAAAACTATATCAATGTCATTTAAATTTGGTAAGAAGACGTAGAACTGATGCAGCATAAGGTACTGATAGTTTGACGGTGATATCTATCATGGTTTTCAAATTATTGCGAAAATCCGGGAAGGGGGCGCGTGTTAAGTGTCACCGGGCTGCTTAAATTGCATCAGGTGTGCTGTTTTGTCTTATCATTGAAAGCAAGGGATATATACAAACTTCAAATTAAATCACACGAGAAAAAACACTTCCATTTTCATGAAGTTTTCTCCTAAGATCATTGTTTGTCACGTTCAGTGCAGGGAACGCGCGGGGGACATACCTGCATTGAATGCCCTTCCAATATTCCTGTGGGAGGCATTTTCCCCCGATGCCCCCCTAGATCCGCCAGTGACAGCAATTACCGCCAAGGAGATCCTCTGCCAGTCACTTAATGGAATTCATTTTCCCATTTTCCAAATTTGTATAAGCAATTGCGAAAGTTGTGTCATGCCGCGAAACGGCGAGCAATTTTCCGTTTTTTTAACGTGGATAGCTGGATTTTGACTGCTGCAAAGACAATTTTTACAATTTAACGATAAAATGGGAACGCGCGGGAGGGGGGGCATACTTGTATTGAATCCCCCCCCCATATTCATGTGTGTGGGGGGGGGATTTGCCACTAATCCCCCCCCCTGGATCAGCCAGTGCCTGCCCCGCACACAGGCTTGTCCAAATTAGCCCTGTCTCCACCCATGAGGTCTGCCGAAATTCACCCTGCTCCTGTTCTCTCTAGCCTCCAAAAATTAACCCAGAGGCACCTGATCTGAGAGTGGCACCTTGTCTGAGGGCGGCACCTGGCCAGAGAGCAGCACCTAGTCTAAGGGCGGCACGTCGTCTGAGGGCGGCACCTGGTCTGAGGACGTTACCTGGTATGGTCTGAGGGCGGCCGGCGGCACCTAACCTTCGGGCGGCACCTCATTTGAGGACGGCACCTAGACCACTCCAGGCCACTCTTTTTAGCCGCCCCTGTAAAAGGAAGGGCGCCTGATGGCATTCCAGGCGCCCTACTACGCGGGCCAGAGGCGCCCTGTTGGGCCTGAGGGCGGCACCTGGTCGGATGGTGACATCTATTCTGATGGCGACAGCCAACACCTGGTCTGAGGGTGACAGCTAGTCTGAAGGCGGCATCTGGTCTGAGGGCGGCACCTGGCCTGAGGGCGGTACCTGGGGTGAAGGCGGCACCTGGCCTGAAGGTAGCATCTAGTCTGAGGGCGGCACCTGACCTGATGGCGGTACCTGACCTGAGGGAGGCACATGGTCTGAGGGCGGTACTTGGGCTGAGGGAGGCACCTGGTCTGAGGGCGGTACTTGGGTTGAGGGCGGTACTTGGGCTGAGGGCGGTACTTGGGCTGAGGGAGGCACCTGGTCTGAGGGCGGTACTTGGGCTGAGGGAGGCACCTGGTCTGAGGGCGGTACTTGGGCTAAGGGAGGCACCTGTTCTGAGGGCGGTACTTGGGCTGAGTGAGGGAGGCACCTGGTCTGAGGGCGGTACCTGGGCTGAGGGCGGCACCTGACCTTCCCCCCCCCCCCCCACTAAATACACCCCTGGGGCTGCCCCCGAACCCCTGGCTGCCCCCCCCCCCCCCCCGGATGCCCCCCCCCCCCCCCCCCCCCCCCCCCACCACCACCACCACTCAAAGTTTTGTGGCGACGCCACTGCCTCCAAAGGTACCCTCCGATACATTTCCGAGGGCGCCCTTCCACATACCTCCAAAGGCGCCCTCCGATGCACCTCTGAAGGCGCCATCCCACATAGCTCCAAAGGCAACCTCCGATACACCTTTGAAAGCGCCCTCCCACATGTTGCGCAACCCCGGCGCGCCTCCGATCTCGGACACGACGCGCGGTCTCCTCGCTGACCGCTCCGAGGCCCTGCGGCGATGGGGCCGCGGTTCGGACCGGTACCGGGCAGCGAACCGGCTGGCCCGTGCTGCTTTCCGGTCCGACAAGCGGCGCCACATCGGTGAACGTGTCACCGCGCGAGGGCGGGGTTCGGTTTGGCGCGGCGCGAGAGACATTGTAGGCAGTAAGAAGTGTGCTCTGCAGGTCACGCCGTCTGTGTCGCCCGATGCCATGAACTCATCTTTTGTGAATGTTGGTCCTCGTGTCGCCGCTGAACTCGAATCCCAAGGCCCGCCCCGGAGCTCCCTACTCGCCTCCCGAGAGTAGGGGCATGCGCACTCCATCTCGGTCCCATCAGCCTCAGAACCCTCCACCAAATCATTTCCTCCATGCATAACTCACCTGCCCGCGGTCCCGACGGGCTTTGCATTCGGATTTTCAAGCTATCTTTCAACTCTATTGGCCACATCATGCTTCATCTAGTCAATTCCTGCATCGTATCCAATGATATCCCCGCCGCCTGGAAACACTCCCTCGTCTATCCTATCTATAAATCCGGAGATCCTACAAATCCTTCAAACTACCGACCCATATCACTACTTCCAGTCATTGCCAAAATAGTAGAGCGCGCGGTCCAGCGTCAGCTATACTATTAACTATTACCTCAACTCCAACAAACTTCTATCCCCATCCCAGCACGGCTTCCGGCCCCGGCACTCTAACGAGACGGGTCTCTCATTTGTCACGGACAGCATACTTTCGGCCACTGATCAAGGTCATATCTCTTTATTGTGCTTGATTGACCTGAGTAAATGTTTCGATGTCATCAATCATGATAAATTGTTAGGAAAACTTCAGTTGCTGGGCGTCGACACAACCTGGTTCAAAAATTATCTTGGCGGTCACACTCAGAGTGTTAGCATCACTGGCTCTGATGGTCGTATTAATGCCTCTTCCCGTCAGGCAATCAATCAGGGCGTCTTCCAGGGCTCTAGCCTTGGTCCTGTCCTCTTCTGCGCGTTTGCCAATGACCTGAGTCCGTACGCCGGCGACGCACAAGTCGTGCAGTATGCCGACGACACTCAGGTCATTGTTTCAGGCCCAAAATCTGCGATACCAAACCTTGTTTCGCCTGAAGCACTCTCTGTCGTGTCCCGGCGATTATTTCCACTTGAACGAACTTAAAGTTAACGTTTCCAAATTTGAGTTTATCGTTTTCGGTTCCAAGCAAAATTTGCGCAATCTCCCAACTATCAATGTCTCTTACCGTGATACGTGTCTGACGCCTAGCAACGAAGTGAAAATCTCGGTCTTATTTTTGACCGGCATCTGTCCTGGGACGCACATGTTCGAGCCCTCTCGCGTAAGTGCTGTGGTATCCTAATCGTCCTTTCCCACCTGCGTCATTACCTTCCTCCCGAGACCCTTCCTGAAATTGTTACCGCCTTGGTCATCTCGCACATCCGCTACTGCCTTGCAGTATATTGGAACGGCACTGCCAAGAATCTTGCCGCTATCCAAAAGATTGTGAACTTCGCTGCCCGGGTCATCTCAGGCAAGCGTAAATTTGATCATGTGTCTGATGTGCGAGATGCACTCGGCTGGCTCGAATCCCCCCAACTTTTCCACTATCAGTCCTTATGCCTTCTTCACAAAATCATCAGTGCCAGAGAACCTGAGTGCATCGCCCGCCAGATATGTGCCAACCGAGACAATCCTGCTCATGCCCGCTCAACCCGACAGGATCATCTCCTACAGTTACCCGCTATCCGCACAGAGGCCGGACGGCGTCGATTTATGTACAGGGTCCCACAGCAGATGAACGAGTTGCCAGCGGTCATTCGGGGCTTGAAGGGAGCGCACTTTAGAACGAGACTGAAGGCTTACCTACGTGATCTCGGTGGCTCTTAATCCGTGTGTTTTTAGTGTTTTAGTGTCATTTTAGCATTCATCCGTTTTTGTCATGTTTCTTATAGTCATGTCATAGTTGGCCTGTGTATGTCTGCGTTCGGTACGAGTGTGGATGTTTTACGTGCATGTCATTGTCCCATTTTACTGACGAGAGGGCCGTAATAGCCACAGTTTATGTGGATGGCCTTTAATAAAGTACTACATGCCTCCAAGGGTGCACTCCAATACACTTCTGAATGAGCCCTCCCAGATGCCTCCAAAGGCTCCCTCCGATACACCTTTGAAGGCACCCTCCCACATACCTCTGAAGGCGCCCTCCGTTACATCTCCGAGGTCGCCCTCCCGAATAGCCCCAGAGGCACCCTCTGTGAGACCAGAGCGCCCGGCCTCACATCCAGCGAAGGGCGCCTTTGTATGGAGGGAGGGAGGGCACCCTCGGTCCTCGGATAGATGTATCTGAGGGTGCTTTTGGACTATGTGGGAGGGCTCCTTCAGAGGTGTATTGGTAGGCACCTTTGGAGGTATGTGGAAGAGCGCCTTCAGAGGTGTATTGGAGGGCGCCTTCGGAAATGTATTGGAGGACGCCTCCGAAAGTGTATTTGAGGGCGCCTTTGAAGGTATGTGGGAGGGCGCCATCGGAGATGTATTGGAGGGCGCCTTTGGAGCTTGTAGGTATGTGTGAGGGCGCCTTCAAAGTTCAAAGGTACATCGGTGGGCGCCTTTGGTGGTATGTAGGAGGGCGCCTTCAGATATGTATCGGAGGGCACATTTGGAGGTATATGGGAGGGCACCTTTGGAGGTATGTTTGAGGGCGACTTCAGAGGTGTATGTGTATCAAAGGGCGCCTTTGAAGGCATGTAGGAAAGCGTTTTCAGAGGTGTAATGGAGGTCGCCTTCGGAGCTATGCGGGAGGGCGCCTTCAGATGTGTATCGGAGGGCGCCTCTGGAAGTATTTAGAAGGGCGCTTTGAAGGTATGTGGGAGGGCGCCTTTGAGGGTATGTGGGAGGGCGCCTTTAATGATGTATCGGAAGGTACATTTAGAGGTATGTGGGAGGGCGTCTTCAGGGATGTATTGGAGCACACCTTACATTCAGCGGGAGCGCGCCTCACATTCAGCGGGAGCGCGCCTCATATTCAGCGGGAGCGCGCCTCATATTCAGCGGAAGTGCGCCTCACATTCAGCGGGAGCGCGCCTCATATTCAGCGGGAGTGCGCCTCATATTCAGCGGGAGTGCGCCTCACATTCAGCGGGAGTGCGCCTCATATTCAGCGGGAGCGCGCCTCATATTCAGCGGGAGCGCGCCTCATATTCAGCGGGAGCGTGCCTCACATTCAGCGGGAGCGCGCCTCATATTCAGCGGGAGCGCGCCTCATATTCAGCGGGAGTGCGCCTCACATTCAGCGGGAGCGCGCCTCATATTCAGCGGGAGTGCGCCTCACATTCAGCGGGAGCGCGCCTCATATTCAGCGGGAGTGCGCCTCACATTCAGCGGGAGTGCGCCTCATATTCAGCGGGAGCGCGCCTCATATTCAGCGGGAGCGCGCCTCATATTCAGCGGGAGTGCGCCTCACATTCAGCGGGAGCGCGCCTCATATTCAGCGGGAGTGCGCCTCACATTCAGCGGGAGTGCGCCTCATATTCAGCGGGAGCGCGCCTCATATTAAGCGGGAGCGCGCCTCACATTCAGCGAAGGGCGCCTTCGGCGCCCTTCGCTGAATGTGAGATGCATTTCATGAACCGAAGGCGCCTTCGGTGCGCGAGGGAGAGGGGGGGAGCATGGTGCAGTGACCCCCCTAAATACGCACCTGTCTGTAAGTGGCATAATAATAAAATTGGCGAGCCTACTGCCACCTTCGAAACGTTACAAATCACGACTGAATTATGCCGCCATTCGAACCGTGTCTTCAGACAGTCAGCTCAACCGGGAAGACTTCAATGCAGAATATGGTTTAGATGTGCTTACCGCAGTTTATCCATGATCACAGAACAACAACAATGACACCGGATTTAATTAACAGATCAACGAGCAGCCACAAACACAAAAATAACACTAGTTGGCAGCTTACCCCCTTCATAATGAAACCCAGAATATTTTAGTCCTTTGAGTAATGTCAATTATCCCAATGCCTTCTGCCAATAACTATGGGATGTTTATATTTTCTGACGGTTTAGATATTGGAGTGAAACCCGTTATGAGCAGGGTGACGTCACAATTCTTCAGAGTTTCCCATACCATTGTACAGTCGGTCTAATAAGTACCTTCCCTGGCTCTGGGTCTTCCACAGCAGGCAAAACGATAGCTGGCTGAATCCCGCACCGAGGCAGAGCCGGACTGGTTTGACAGGTCACCCGGTGCCGGCCGATACTTGGCGGAATCTGCACCGCTCCGTCCTGGCCCGACCCACAGGGTGATCGGGCAATAAATGTGCGCATGTGTGGCGAGGCTGTGCGGCGGACGATGGTTGGACAGTCAGTTAGCGACGGTGTCTGTGACGGCCAGTTGACATAAAACCATAGGTCCATGAAACATCGCTAAGTGTGAACTGGACAGAGCACTGCACGAGCTACACTATAAGATACATATTTTCTCTCTCAAGGCAGCCGATTGACCTCCATATCAGGTCAAAATCTGGGGCACCAATTTTTCGAGCAAATGAATATGTGCAATGTCTGAACCGATGTGCTTCGTAATCCATTAAAAAATATTTTATTTAAGCGTGGTTATCTAGGCTTTCGCTTAAACTTGAAATCTGGTCAAATATCCAAGCGGATATTGATTTGGAGTATTCAAGTTTCGACGCAAATAAAATTTCTTAATCGTCGCAACAAACGCGATTGATAGACAATAGACATTTTTCGAAAAATAACTTCTCTAGATTTTGACTTGATATCAAGGTGAAGCAGTGACGTTGAGCAAAAAAAAAATATCCTTCTGCTGAATTGGGTGTCCCGTCCCAGATTTTGACCTGATTCATGGTCAAATGACGACCTTGAGAAAAAAATATCCCAATTCGAAAGTGACACCCGTCCAGATTTCTATGCATGATATTTCAGAGCGTCTGGTTTACGGAGCGTAATCTCGTCGTCACAGATGTCTCGGAAATAAATGTCAAATTCAGAAAAGGCTATCCGTCGTGTCAGTTGCGACGATTGATAAATTTGTGTTACTCCAAAAATAAAGTATCGAGATTTTGACCTGATCTCAAGGTCAAACGGTGTCCTTGTGAGAAAATTGTCCAATTTGAACACATAGCCAGCCGAATACTCTTATCAGATGCACACCTGGCAATGCTGCATAGACCTGTGGTTTTCTTAAATCCTGTCGTCGCAGGTATCGCAAATGTCGTCGCATATATCGTCCCTAACTTAACGGGCATAATCCTTCATGCTTCACGCTCTACCAACACACCCAGGCCCGGGTGCGTTGGCAGAGCGTGAAGCATGGAGCAGTATGACGCGAACAGTACGCCTTCGGCGCAATGCATTTGTGTTTTTTCTTGCGTAAAATTATCAGGTGGATTCGTGGACTTTGCATTTGTAATTTCGTGATTCTGCACCAAACGTGACACGTGCTATAAAAAAAATACCACACGTGACATGATACTATGATACAAAAAAAAACATGGGAAGGCAGCTGATGCCAGCGCGGTTCGAATCCACGGTCAACCTAAGGATACGCCAGAAGTCGTCGGCTATATTGACTGAGCCATTTGCGTTAGCGTGCGGGGCACTGGTATTCAGTCTCCAATGTTAGATCTCCACCAGCTCAGCATAGCTGACCTCCCGACTCTCGTGACAAACAGCCCTGACCACCAACCGGGTCGCGGCGCATTCCCTTCCCACACCACCCCGCACTTCCTCCCTCCCTCCCCTCCCCAGGTCACGCACCTGTCAGACAGCCACAATGGGTACCAACCTACGGTGAGGAAAACACCCCTTTCGTGCCTATCGCGACCGTAGCGCCACATGGTGGCAAGGGAAGATATTTATTAGACCGACAGTACAGCCATTATAAATGTGTGGCAGCAGCTTGTCGTATCCTGTATCCCGTATCGTTGTTATCTGCCAATGCATGGCCTCCCATGCATTGGCAGATAGCAGATTTACCACTCCAGCATTGCACAGTGGCATCGCCGTCAAATTCTCCGATAGCAATATCAGGCGATCTCTGGCCAAGGTCGTGGCGTCTTCTCTCCGCCGGGATCCCGCCGGGATCTCCCTCTCGGCACGACACACTGACCGGACGATCCGCCTCAGCAGCCACTACCGGTCACCGGGTCACCGGGTCACCGGTCACCGGTCACCGGTCACCGGTCACCGGTCACCGGTCACCGGTCATCGGTCATCGGTCACCGGTCACCGGGTCGCAAGGTCACCGGGTCACCGGGTCACCGGTCACCGGTCACTGGTCACTGGGTCGCAGGGTCACCGGGTCACCGGTCACCGGTCACTGGTCACTGGGTCACCGGGTCACCGGTCACCGGTCACTGGGTCACCGCCGGGATCTCCCTCTCGGCATGAAACACTGACCGGACGATCCGCCTCAGCAGCCACCACCGGTCAGCAGTCACCGGGTCACCGGGTTACTAGTCACCGGGTCACCGGTCACTGGGTCACCGCCGGGATCTTCCTCTCGGCACGACACACTGACCGGACGATCCGCCTCAGCACCCACCACCGGTCACCGGTCACCGTGTCACCGGTCACCGGTCACCGGTCACCGGTCACCGGTCACCGGTCACCGGTCACCGGTCACCGGTCACCGGTCGCCTGGTCGCCGGCGGCACCCGGGGGCGGCGGGGGCAGCGGGAGCGGCTGGGGCGGCCGGCGGGGCGGCCCAGGCCCCGCCCGACGTACAGGGCGTGCCCACTGCCGGCCGCTGAAACTGGACCGGCTCGCCGCGGCGGCCGACCAATGTCAGGTGGCGGCCAGCGGACAGCGGCCAGCGGCCGGAGCGCCGCCACTATTTGGTTCAGTAGTGCGCCCGCCGGTGCGGAGACAGCAGCGGCCCGCGAGCGGCCCCGACCAGCCGGACCGAGATAGAGAGGAGAGAGAGAGAGAGAGAGAGAGAGCGCGCGCGCGCGCGAGCGAACTGACTCGACTGGGAGCGTGGTGGCCTGAGCCGGTGGCGGCCGCGCCGCCGACCTGTGTGACCCGCGCGACCCCGGCGACCCCCACTGCAGCCGACCCGCCGCCAGCCGCCCGTAAGTGTTAACGTGATGGGTTTATTAGCGGTCCTGTCAGGGCGGGGAGTGATTAATCAGGGGGTGTTCGGTGCCGGATTTCGCCCCGTTCACGTGAGACGGCGAGTTGCTGGGGTGGTGAGCTATGTTGACGGTGTTGACGGTGTTAACGGTTAACAGTTAACGGATATTAACGGTGGGCTGTTCATCACCGGCACAACCACACTCGCTTTCCGTGGAGATTTCCGAGTGCGTTTGGAACTGGTTTGTACTTTGTCTGAGCTGAGCTGCACACTACCACCGAGAGCGAAATTAGACGTGACCATTTCAGATCATCAGTATATTTTTTAAGTCTTTGCGAAGATGATATTTCATATTAGTAACAAAAGAGTTGGTTTGAGAGAATGTTGACTTCAAAGACAATACACTTCTTAAGAGCAATGCCGAAATGTATTGGGCATCATTTCAAAGTGCTGTTACAGTTTACTATTCCTGACCAAAACTACAGTACCCCATTGTATTGCACTTATTATGGCTACAAACAATGGCAAATAAGAAGTATCATTGACGGCTCCAAAACTTCTCGCCTCTTCAGCTTTAAGCTTTGCCTTTCATAATGCATACTCATCTCCAACAGAGTTTTATCAAATAGTATGACTGGTTCGTTTCACTTTAGACTTCCACACGCTACTGGATCTTTTATAATCCTATTAATAACACTAAAGCTGTGTAACGCGGCGTTCAAATTACCGTTTTTCAAAGCTCCGTTTATTCGACATCGCCGGACGCCTGTCCAATCGGCCGAGGCGATCCGCCTTTACTCTGTCATATCTGACCTCGGTAAGTCCCCTCCATAATAGACCGTGCCTTAAACGTCTCACAGTGGAGCGCGCCTGACGCGCCTTTTGAGGCCGCACAGAACGCCGTCTGACTGTCGGAACAGCCAGGGACGCGCACACACGACACCGGGGGCGAGGGATCCTCTTTCTCGTGGCTGACCCGGCCGGCCGGTCTGTGTCCTCCCGACACGAGATAACTGTGATGTCGCTGTCTCTGTGACACCGGGATAACCGAGACACAGAGGCTCCTGCGGTGAAATGGCATCCTATGATGTGATGGACTCCTGTGATGTCGCTGTCTCTGTGACACCGGGATAACCGGGACACAGGGGCTCCTGCGGTGAAATGGCATCCTATGTTGTGATGGACTCCTGTGATGTCGCTGTCTCTGTGACACCGGGATAACCGAGACACAGGGGCTCCTGCGGTGAAATGGCATCCTATGATGTGATGGACTCCTGTGATGTCGCTGTCTCTGTGACACCGGGATAACCGAGACACATGGACTCCTGCGGTGAAATGGCATCCTATGATGTGATGGACTCCTGTGATGTCGCTGTCTCTGTGACACCGGGATAACCGAGACACATGGACTCCTGCGGTGAAATGGCATCCTATGATGTGATGGACTGTTGTGGTGGCGTCGTCTCTGTGATGCTGCGATCCATGTAATGTGATCGTCTCCACCATAGCGCCGGGATACATGCGATGTCAGGACTCCCGTGATATTTCCATCTCCATCTCATGCGATGCCGACGACTTCTATGATAGCGCCTTCGGCCGTGATGTCCAGGATTCCTGTGATGATATCCAGGACTCCTATGATGTCCTCGTCTGTGACGTCAGGATTCCTGTGACGCCCTCCGTGACGCCAGGGACTCCTCTGATGTCCCCGACCTGTTTGTGACCGTCGGCTGACGCGCGGGGAGAGAGGCATCGGAAGCGGCACCTGACAGCGTGTGCCGTGGACACTATCCATACCCGGCAGCTCTTCATTTATCAGGCGGGATGTGAACCCGATTCTAGCCAGCGCCGATCAGCGGCCGCGACTGGCATCCAATTTTATTAATTGCGTAATGGCCGGGTAATTTCATTATAGCAGACAGCCCCCTAACACGCGCCATCGTTCAGCCGGCGCCTTTTTACGCGTGAGGTCGTGTGTGGCGTCTGGCGGCGGAGCGCAGACCATTTGTAAGGCGCTGCGGGCCGCGCTGCTCCGCGCTGCTCCGCGCTGCTCCGGGCCGTCTTTTTGTCTCTCAATAGGACGCCGGCGACATGCGGTACCAAATCAATGACGTCACGCGGCGGGTAGCGCCGATCGAGCGCGCGCCGCCGGCGGTCGGCGACACTGTCCACTGGGCCCGAGAGGTCTGGTTCCGGCCCAGAGACCGAGTGGCCGAGATAATGAGTCTGGGGCGGCGGTCCAGGGCGGGTACGGGGCCGGTATACAGAACTGGTCAGACCGCCGGGTATGCGTGTCGGATGGCAGAAGGCCGTGACGCAGCCGAGACGGACAACAAACCTGCAGGGAGGATGCCAACAATCAGACACGCACGCACCAACCCAATATACTGATATCTGCAGCGGTGCTTATTGAAAAGCACACAGTGAACCGCTAATGAATGGCGCCCAGAGCAGCTGGGCAGAGTGCACGCAAGTACGCGCGTATCGGCGTTTCTGAAAACTCTGCCTCGTAGTTTCTGGGCTACCCCAGCTGAAATTCTGCACAGAAGCTGAAAGTGAATGCTCATCAGTCTGCACTATCTGCAGCTGAAAATAAGCGTGGCTTCTTTCTTGAAAAACAGATTAAGGTTCAACCAGACATAGGTATAGGTATTCCATAGTCGTGTCCACAACATCAACGTCTTCTACCTGGGGAATGCCCAGCAAATGGGATTTAAATAAAAATATAAAATAATTATTTCATCATGATTGCATACTCTCGGTGAAAGGAGGCTTAGCCAAAACCTGGCCCAGCTGTGTCAAACCAGAAACTTGAACTGTGTAGCAAAAAGCGGCACCGATCGCAGACCAGCCTGGTCGTTACGGTGACCTTCCCAATGACACCTGCAGACATTCAGCCCACTAGCGAGTGATAACTCCTGCCATCGGCTTCACTCCCGAGTGATAACTCCCACTGCTGGCTCCTCCCCAGAGCGGCCGCCCTCCGGGTGTCCTGAAAACGCCTGCCGCCGCCACCGCCGCCACCGCCGCCACCGCCGCCGCCGCTGCCGCAGCAGCAAACAATGCCCTACTGTATTTGCCCAAGGTAGCAGCGGGGGACGGCCGCAGACAATGGAAAAAGACAGCCGGCCGTGTTGAGATCTCCCGCCGCGTTGATGGATTCGATAGGCGGCGACGCGGCGGCGCGGCCGACCGGAGAGCGGCCGCAGAGGCCCGGCCCGTACAAACCGGGTCAGAGTAGTGCTGCGGCACCACTACCGGGCCGCGGTGCACCAGTGGTGCCACCGACATCGCTGACACCGCCACCGCCGCCACCGCCACCGCCAACACCTCCTCTAGCCCCTGCCGACACCACCATCGGCGCCTCCCGCCGCCGTCGTCACGGTCGCTCCTCCCCACTCTGCCGCCCCGCTCTTCCCGCCGCGCGCGACACCCGCGTGAGAAAACACACGCCGCGTCCGGCATACGAGCCGCCGCCACAACAGCGTCGCCAGATATACGGCACGGCCGCGCCGAATACGCGATGGGCCGCCGCCGGATGCCGCCGGGCCGGGATGCATGCAGACCGGTCGGCGGCGGCGGGAGTATTTCAGCGCCGGGTCAGCCTTGAGGACGGCGTCGCGCCGGGGGGGGGATGGGGGGGCGTCCTAGCCGAGTACCAGCCGCGCCCCGGTCGGTCGGCCCCACGCCCAGCGCCAGGTCGGATTTGCCTCGACTTACGACGGCGCAGCGTAGGGTGGTGGTCTGCAGAAGCCTGACGGGAAAGGAGTTCAGAAACACCATGAATCCGATTGACACAAAGTTCTGCACAGCGCCTGTAGCCGGTCACAGACGCGACACAGACACAACACGGCCCGTGCCGGTGCGGCGGGCGGTGGAGATGGTCCGTCTCATCCTAGCGGCCTAGCCGCGGAGCTGTCTCCCACATCGGACGGTCGCGGGAGGCTGTCACGTTCCGGTGAGAAGCTGCCACGTCTGTAGGAGAAGCCGGTGTACGGAGCAGCAGCAGCGGCGGCGGCGTCAGCGGCGGCGGCGGCCGGCTGTCTGGCCGACGTGTCGTGCACGTCAGCGGAACACATCTGAACAGCAGCGGGCCTCGTCGCTCGGCCGGGAACACGTCCGGTACCAGCGAACAGCTCGTCCGGCGGGTGTCGCACGCCTCGGACACGGGTGCGTTATTAGCTGCAATACCGCCTTGGAGCGATAACGCCGCTACAAGCACGGTGACGCAACATCCGCTCAAACGGATCCATTGTTCGGGAAATGGTAAAGAGTGGACAGCGTATGCAGCCGTGACAGATGTCATTTGTATGCTGAGCGTCAGATTAAACCGGAATAGTCTCAATCGATTCCATTTGGAGCGCGGTATAATATGGCTATCAGACCGGGTGTCAGAAATGCTCCCAAGAGAGCAAAAACAGTCACAAACTGTCTTAGCACGCAAATTGGGCAGCTTAGCACCAGACTGTTTGACTGCACACTAAAATCCACACACTTTATACTTCGGACGGTTGTTTGAGCCTCACACTGATGATTGTAATGCAAAATGTTTGGCGTTTCACTTACGCCGCTCAAAAGATACCTACACAGACCCCAACTTTGTCTCAGAGTTGCTGCGCATTCTTGATGCGTCCATAACGCAAACCTGGCTGCCAATCAGTGCCGGGGCCAGACCAAATAGACCAGACCAAATAGACCGGGCTGCACCATTTGAGTCCGAGAGTCCGCTTCTTCCGAGCTGGCACGGTCAGGTCAGGTCAAGCTAACGGAACTCAAAATAATTTACACATATCAGTCGCCAGATTCAAGTGACAACAGACCTTTCCATCCATTCATTAAATCATTTATTCACTCATTTATGCATTCGTTTGTTCTGTATGGTCTCCATGGAATGATTGTTACGACCAAAAATCAACCTGAACGCAGGAGGCTCTCAGCGCTGAGCTTCGTCCAGCCGCCGCTCGCCGCCCACAGCTCCAGCTGACAGAGCTGCTGGGGCAGCGGCGCAGGTGCCCTGCTACCGTGACCTGCTGTGCAGACCGCTGCAGTAGCCTCCCCTCATCATGTCCGTCCTCAGCCTGCGGTGCCGTGCCGTGCCGTGCCGTACCGTACCGTACCGTACCGTACCGTACCGTGCCGTGCCGTGCCGTGCCGTGCCGTGCCGTGCCGTGCCGTGCCGTGCCGTGCCGTGCCGTGCCGTGCCGCGCCGCTCAGGACAGGCGGAGCAGGGTTGCCGGTGGAGGCCGCCCCGCCGTGCCGTCATCGGCTCCGGTTACTCGACGGACGCCTGTTGTTGCTGTGTCGGCGCCGAGGTACGCGGGCCACCAGCGCCGCGGCGTGTCCTGCTGTCCGCTCCGCCGCCCCACACACGTGTCGGCCGCAACACAGACACGTGTCGGCCACGCACAAACACGTGTTCATGAGGCTGCGTCCGGGGTGTTCCGCGCGACGACCGGTCGGACGGGAGGCTGTGCTTCGCCGGGCAGGCGGCGACCGCAGCGATAGGTCATCAAGCCCTTGCACCTCTGGATAGGCGTGGAGACCCGGAGGGATGCGACATCTCTGCGGAGCATGACAGCCCGAGCGATGCGACATCTCCGCGGAGCATGACAGCCCGAGCGATGCGACATCTCCGCGGAGCATGACATCCCGAGCGATGCGACATCTCCGCGGAGCATGACAGCCCGAGCGATGCGACATCTCCGCGGAGCGCGACAGCCCGAGCGATGCGACATCTCCGCGGAGCATGACAGCCCGAGCGATGCGACATCTCCGCGGAGCATGACAGCCCGAGCGATGCGACATCTCCGCGGAGCGCGACAGCCCGAGCGATGCGACATCTCCGCGGAGCGCGACAGCCCGAGCGATGCGACATCTCCGCGGAGCATGACAGCCCGAGCGATGCGACATCTCCGCGGAGCATGACAGCCCGAGCGATGCGACATCTCCGCGGAGCATGACAGCCCGAGCGATGCGACATCTCCGCGGAGCGCGACAGCCCGAGCGATGCGACATCTCCGCGGAGCATGACAGCCCGAGCGATGCGACATCTCCGCGGAGCATGGCAGCCCGAGCGATGCGACATCTCCGCGGAGCATGACAGCCCGAGCGATGCGACATCTCCGCGGAGCATGACATCCCGAGCGATGCGACATCTCCGCGGAGCATGACAGCCCGAGCGATGCGACATCTCCGCGGAGCATGACATCCCGAGCGATGCGACATCTCCGCGGAGCATGACAGCCCGAGCGATGCGACATCTCCGCGGAGCATGACATCCCGAGCGATGCGACATCTCCGCGGAGCATGACAGCCCGAGCGATGCGACATCTCCGCGGAGCATGACAGCCCGAGCGATGCGACATCTCCGCGGAGCATGACAGCCCGAGCGATGCGACATCTCTGCGGAGCATGACAGCCCGAGCGATGCGACATCTCCGCGGAGCATGACATCCCGAGCGATGCGACATCTCCGCGGAGCATGACAGCCCGAGCGATGCGACATCTCCGCGGAGCATGACAGCCCGAGCGATGCGACATCTCCGCGGAGCATGATAGCCCGAGCGATGCGACATCTCCGCGGAGCATGACAGCCCGAGCGATGCGACATCTCCGCGGAGCGCGACAGCCCGAGCGATGGGACATCTCCGCGGAGCGCGACAGCCCGAGCGATGCGACATCTCTGCGGAGCGCGACATCCCGAGCGATGCGACATCTCCGCGGAGCATGATAGCCCGAGCGATGCGACATCTCCGCGGAGCGCGACAGTTCGCTGAGATAGTTGTGCGGTCTGAGCTCCTCAGGCGGCTGGTGGTCCGGGAGAATCGTGACAGTCTTCAGCGCCGCTCGGCTCGCTGGGTCGGCTGGGAGCTGCAGGCCGAGCAGCTCCCGCCGTCACCCGCGGCGACCGGGTCAGTTTATGACGCGGCCAGCAGCTCTGTCAACGGTGTACGGCGCCGACAGCCGGCCGCGCAGCGTCGTGTCGTGTCGCCGCTGATGGAAGGGACACGCCGACCCGGTCTGTCGCGACGCCACACTGTCCCGCTGTGTCGCTTTGTGTCCGGTCGGCCGGAGAGGGTCGTGTGAGGGCCCCTGAGGACCACTCGGAACACTCAGCGACCCGGGCGGTCAGCGGCCGGTACATTCATCCAGCGTCACCGGACAAAACTAAACACTCCTCTGCCGGGAGCAGACAAAATGAAATTGCCGCCGCCCGAGGCCAAATAATCATCTGGCGGTCAGAGCTGCGGGCGGACGGGAGACCGATCGACTGGGACGTGGTCTGATGTGGCCGGTTGGTCTGCTTTCCCCGGATGGCCGTGTCAGTGGTGTCAGTGGTGTCGGTTGGAGTGTCGGTGGGGCGGCTGCCGCGCAGAACGCTCGGCTGGGCGGCGGAGGCAGGGGCGGAACGGATTTCACGCGCCACTGCCTCCTCCTCCTCCGCTCAGCGCTAATGACCCGCGCCGTCTGAAACGGAGACGGGAGACGGGAGACGGGAGACGGGAGACGGGAGACGGGAGACGGGAGACGGGAGACGGGAGACGGGAGACGGGAGACGGGAGACGGGAGACGGGAGACAGGTGCTCGATGGCGAGAGCCGGGAGCCGGGAGCCGGGAGCAGGCAGACAGGTGCTGAATGACGGAGGGCAGAAGCCGGGAGCTGAATGACGGGAGACAGAAGACGGGAGCTGAATGACGGGAGACAGAAGACGGGACCTGAATGACGGTAGACAGAAGACGGGAGCTGAAAGACGGGAGACAGAAGACGGGAGCTGAATGACGGGAGACAGAAGACGGGAGCTGAATGACGGGAGACAGAAGACGGGAGCTGAAAGACGGGAGTTGAAAGACGGGAGACAGAAGACGGGAGCTGAATGATGGGAGACAGAAGACGGGAGCTGAAAGACGGGAAACAGAAGACGGGAGCTGAATGACGGGAGACAGAAGACGGGACCTGAATGACGGGAGACAGAAGACGGGAGCTGAATTACGGGAGACAGAAGACGGGAGCTGAATGACGGGAGACAGCAGACGGGAGCTGAGTGACGGAAGACAGAAGACGGGAGCTGAATGACGGGAGACAGAAGACGGGAGCTGAATGACGGGAGACAGCAGACGGGAGCTGAGTGACGGAAGACAGAAGACGGGAGCTGAATGACGGGAGCTGAAAGCTGACGGCCCTCTGTCCGGTAGTTAGGAGCCGGGAGACAAAGAATGAAGCCGACCGAAATAAGTCAGCAGTGAGCAGAAGGTAAAAGAAGATACCAAGAAGAGATAGAAACACAGAGACAGCAGAATCCGTGAGCGTGTCTTCATCTGACTCCTGCCACCATTTCTCTGACAGCCGAGTGAGATGCTTGTCACCGCGGCTCGGGCGGTGCGGTGAGTCCCGCCCTGCCCACTCCTGCGAGTGAGCTGCTCTGTCACCGCGGCTCGGGCGGTGCGGTGAGTCCCGCCCGGCCCACTCCCGGGACTGCCGAGGATCGTACGGACGGACACCGCCGGGCGACAGCCGTCCCAGTTAATCCTCTCCACTCGACACAGCGCGACAGCGGCGGTCTGCAGCCGCCCACAAAATCCCGGATTAGTGGCACGCGCCGACCGTCTGGGGCTCGGCGACGCGTGCCGGGCGCATCTGGCGGTCCCGCTGTCTGCGCGGACCCGGAGTGGCCGCGCAGCATGATGGGATTACCACCGCACCGCCACGACACGGCGGGAGCGTTACACTGAGAGCAGTGGACACAGCTCGGGACGGATCACAGCAGAGACATCAGACGGGCAGCAGGCCGCCGGCCGAATACAAAGTGACGTCAGCTTAAGGCTGAGATCCAATTACCCGTGTGACGCGAAGCAATGGATCAAACGCAAATCTGTGTATTATGGTCATTAGTCATGGTCCTTGCGTAGTGGAGCGTGGGCAGTGAACACGGTGACCTCAGCCCCAGTCTCTCTCTCTCTCCGCCGCCTGCCTCGCTCACAGACCAAGTGAAGCAGGACCGACGGGCGGCTGTTGTTTTTGGCTGACGTCTTGGAGTAATCACCGCGGTTCACGGTTGAGCGCGTGCTCAGTGGACTCGAGAACGAGGTGTGCCGGCCGGCCTCATCCTGCCCAACCATACCGGCCACCCCGCGGCCGACACGAGCTGAGAAATCGCCGCTCGTTGAGCGTCATGGCAGCTTCGACACGAATGATCGTTGACTGATGACGACATATAAATGAGCTATGTGTGAGTGATCCGTTTCCAGGATCCTGCTCGGTCAGATATAAACGTGCGATTCCTAGTCATCAATCGCTTCCAACGAAGATGCATTGACAGGCTACCTGACCTTGCTTTCCCGGAAATGTTCACGCTGGGTGTGGTGAGTATACCCCTCCCCCTGGACACGTCATAGCCGCCTGACGCGGCGTAACGGGACCCGTAACCAGTTGTGTCACGTTCGCAGCGCCTGCGTCACATTTGTCTCGAGCTTTCAGCCGGTAACGCGCCGCGACCGCCGCCCGCGCCGTGACCAATCTGTGATTCGGCGCTGTCTCGTCGCCGGCGGCGGGGCGGCCTTTGTACACCCTCCACGCTGGATTAGACTCATTGAGGCGGTGTGAGACGCAAGAGCGACCCGCGACCTGGACAGCTGGACGGCAATGCGGCCTCGGCTGGCTCCAGTGACGTCAGAGCCGCCCCCGATGGTTTCCCACTAATGGCGGTCCCGGTGCGGTCTCGGTCCGTTCCCTGGAGCGCAGCCACCGCCCGTAAAACCTGCCCTGATCACGCTCCCGATGCGCTGCGGAAACGCATTACCGGCCCCGACAGCTATCGAACGGCTCCAAAGCACGCTTTCTCTCCGCCCAAACGGACCGAAAATGGAAACTATCTCACCCGGCGCCGCTTAAAAGGCACATTAGCTATTTTCAGGTCGACACCACGTGTGACAGCCAGAAAACAACAATACTGATGTTCGACAGCGCAGCGAGGCACATTAGGAACCTGTAAGCACGTCTTTACAACAGAGCTTTTCCGATATTTCAGTCTACACCTCAGCTGTCGAGCTGTCGGTGCGTGCCTTGGTTTAATCTTTGGAGGCGTTGGACGCGCTGTTCTTAGCTCGGTCTGCCTCGGAGTTCTCCCGCCTCGATCCCCGATGTCACCAGTGCCTCCTCCCCCAGAGTGCCTCTCCTCTCCCTCTCTCCCGCGCCCTAATTAAGAGTGCTGGACGATTGAGCCATGTACGAGGGACGGCGTGGAGGCGGGCGGGGCCGCCGGCGGAGAGGGACCATCAACGGGCGGCGTCGGGCCGCACCAAAGGGTGGCGCGCGCCGCCTCCGCCTCAGTAAACAGCTGCTGTTCGTTAGAGCACGCGCGCCGCGCCCGTCTATCGCCGCCGACATCTTCACACCGCCCGAGAAAGCGAGATCTGGCGTAACTGGACCGGCGCCGGGCGGCTGAGGCCGGCTCATGACGACTTTTAGAGGCGCACAAGTGTCACTATCAGGGCGCGCGGCGGGCGGATCGTATGCTCTCACCAATCATGTCGGGCGCCTGGCGGCAGGCGTGGCGCGGAGGGGCGGTGGCGCGCGCGCGCCTGTGGTGGCTTTATCCGGCCGGTTATACGACTGGGCCCTGCCCGCTCTGATCGGCGCCGCTGGAAGGTCGTGACGTTTACTGCCGCTGGACGGCGGTCGGCGCCGACCGCGTCCCGACCGCAGAGCGATGCACTAGTATGGCATAAAATACAGACACTAACGACCGCTTCCTTTCGTTGCCGCCGGTCACGTCTCGTAAGTGAAGACATCCCGCCGTGGCCGGGACGGACACCGTCCGCGCTGAGATGGGTGGGCGACGCGATCAGCGCTCCTCTCCAGGAGCCGCGCTGTCGCTGCCCGAGGACCCGCGGCGGTCGGCGCGATGGCGAGCCGTGACGCCCGCGCCGCTCTCGTCTCGTCAGCACCACTCTGGCCGCAGCCGCGCCGCTTGCCTCTAGACCGCCTCCGCGCGGCCCTAATCGCCGTCAATAAATTCACAACTCATCTGCGGCTCATGACGAGCTGAGGCGCGGGCAGCGATTGGCGGAGCCCAGTGCGGGGGCGGGGCCTGGGGCCGCAGAGTTCAAAAGTCACCGGCGACGGAAAGCGGCGCGCCGGTACGGTGCCGTCAGACCGGCTTCAGGCCCGCCATTGGCCGCGCCGCAGCACAGCACGTCGCGCTCGGCCGCGATTGGAAAGACAAAAAGTGATGCCTTGGACAGCCGACATCCTAACCACACCCCAGCTGACCCTGGGTGTTTCTCCTTTTCTCGCCCGAGGAGTGGAATGGGTTGGAATCCTAATTAAAGCCCGGCGTAAGAGAAGCCCATCCATTAAGTAGCAGCTGTCGGCTGACTGCCTCCAGCCATCGTCAGTCGACGGATAGGCGGTCTGCGAGCTACTGAACGCCCTGTCCTGTCAGTCCGCCGGTTACACCGTGACGCAGTGGCTGCTGTGCCGGCGGCGGAGGCGGAGGCGGAGGCGGAGGCGGAGGCGGAGGCGGAGGCGGAGGCGGAGGCGGAGGCGGAGGCGGAGGCGGAGGCGGAGGCGGAGGCGGAGGCGGTGGCGGCGGCGGTGGCGGCGGCGGGGCGGAGGTGGATGCGGTGGGGCGGCGGCGGAGCGGTGGCGGTGGCAGAGGCGGAGGCGGAGGCGGAGGCGGCGGAGAGGCGGCGGAGCGGTGGCGGTGGAGGCCCGCCGTCAATTGATCTCGGCGTTTCTGGGTCAGCGGCTCTGCAAGGCGTCAACACACGCGCCGACGGCCGGCCGGCCGCGCCTCCGCCGGCGGGCAACCGGCCGCCGTGGCCTCGAGTGGGCACCGAGCGGGCGCCGCGCCCCGCCGCGACCCTGGCGGCCGTCACACCTCACAGGAGCACTCTCAGCACTCACAGACAACAGCCATGGGCCCGGCCCCGCCCCGCCGGGTCAGCCAGCCATCAGTGCCACCGTGTGAGCCGACCTGCCGGACAGAGGCGCCCAGTCCAACCCCCCGCGCCCCGCCCGGCCACACTGCCAGCTCAGTCAGGTCAGCGGCCACCTATGCATCAAATCATGACACCGACCATGGAACCAGGTCAGGCGTTCAGCCATCGCCGGGCCGGACCGCGCCCTCCGCTGATGGACGTCGGCCTCCCTACCCGTCCCTCTGACTAGATAGGCCGCCGGCCAGCCAACATTCTGACACCGTCCGCAGCTCCGGAATGCAGCGGAGCGTTTTTCGCGCGTCCGGCGCCGTCTGGCCGCCTCCCGGCGCAGCGCGGGGTGAGCAGCGCTGCGGGTGGGCGGCGTGGGCGGTGCAGTGTCACCTGCCGCGAGGAGCACGGTGGGAGCGGCGCGGCCTCCGCCGAGTCTGCAATCTGACCCTGTCCGCTCCCTGCTGCGGTATTTGTCCAATCGAGGCGGCGCCCGGTGCCGCTGGGGGCGAGACGGATGACCGGTGTCGGCAGCGGCGCCGCCGGAACAGAGGCCGGCCTCATGCCGGTTCATTCATCTCGTGTCTGCCGCATGCCCAGAGAAGGCGCCGTCCGCTGTGTGAAGCCAGCCGCCCGGCACCGTCGCCATGTACCGTTTAACCGCTTGGGGCGGAGAACATCCCTTGCTCATCACAGCACTAAGCTCGGTAGCCAGGGACATTAGATTATGAAGCTATGCTGGGCGGGGCGAGACGGCTCACATGATGCGATACAAACCAGCGATGGTCAGTCAGGCTTTCACCGCTGAGTGCAATGGATGCAGTGTCTCATCCTATTATTGTGTGACTGACACGGCGTATTACCCGAGAGCAGCGCATCCATTCAGCTCAGTGGCGTCAGCTCGGCCGGCTGAGTTCAGCGCCGCCCGGCCGTGGGCAGTGGAGGCCCGGCCGCGCCTGGAGCGGGACTGCGAGTGCTGATACCGCTCGCCTGCAGCCGACAGACGGCCCGACAGCCAGCTGGCCCGCTCACTGCTCAGTACCTACATAGCTGCAGCGGCCGGGCCGGGTCCGCCGGACCACCGCTAGCCGTTAGCCGCAGCAGTAACTGGCTGGCCATCTTCTGACCGGAGGCGCGGGCGTGCCGACGGTCCGCGGCGGTCCGCTGGGCCGACAGCCGCCGACCTTGCTCGGCCCGGCCCGGTCCGCGGCGCGGCTCCACCCGTGCCAATTAACCGTGCGGCCGGGTGCCGCCGGGTGCGGCCGAGTGCCGCCGGGTGCGGCCGAGTGCCGCCAGGTGCCGCCGGGTGCGGCCGAGTGCGGCCGGGTGCTGCCGGGTGCCGCCGGGTGCCGCCGGGTGTCGGCCGCCGTCACTGCGATTAGCTCCTGCTCGGCGAGCTCCTGCGGGGCTCGGCGAGGCGTGCGAGGCGCCGCCTGTGGTCCGGAAGACACGGCAGGCCGGCCGTGGGAAGGACTGGCAGGCGGAGACGCGCGGGTGTCGGCCGAGTGATTAGCAGATCTGGATCGCGCCGCGCCGCGTCCCGCGTGCGCAGGGGACGCGCTATTGTTCGCTCTCGCGGACAGGAAAACGGGCCGAGATAAAAATCGCCAGAGCCGGCGGGCGACTGACGAGATACGGCGGCGGTTCCCAAACCGGCGCGGCGGCGAGGAAAGTGGTGTTTCTCTCTGCGCGAAGATGTGGGTTTGCGGCGCGGCCGTGCGCCGGCAGGTCCGCAGGGTCCCACGCTGTGTGCCGGCCGCCTCACAATCAGGAAACTGGTGCAGAAGGAGGCCGATTTTTTCTCCGCCCGGACAATGGTCTCGTAATGATTCCGTGCTGTGGAAAACAGTCGTCGGCTGAAGCGAGACAATTGTTCTGCCAAGACCGGACATTTTTGCACTCGGTTGATCTGCATCACGGGCAGAAAATGGAGAAAATGACGCACACGGCGTCCCTGTCCGTCCACTCGGCGAGTCTCCGCTTTCCGCTTCATCTTTTTACGCGTGATTTCATCTGTAGTGAATATCACAAAAATGCGAATCTGCGGCGCAGGTAGTGAGCGTTGCCATATAACGAGATCAATTTAAACTGTACCACTTCAGCCCGGGCGGACAAAGCCGCTCTCGGTCCGTGAGGGGGGGGGCTCTCGGTCCGTGAGAGAATTTCGCGTCTAACCCGGTGACGTCAGCCTGCGGTCTCGGTGCAGTGTCCGTAAGCGGCGGTGCCGGCTGCAACCTCCGCGCGCGGCACGGACGGAGGGAGGGGCCGCCCGGGGTAGCGGCGAGCTGACGTGCACATTCTGATCTGATTTCGGCGAGCTAATGCGTCCCGACCGACGGGGGGTCGGAGCCGTCGCTCATTCGTCAGTGTTGCGAGTGATGCCGGCGCTGCAGCAAGTCAGCCGTGCCGGCTCGGAGCTGCAGCAAGTCAGCCGTGCCGGCTCGGAGCTGCAGCAAGTCAGCCGTGCCGGCTCGGAGCTGCAGCAAGTCAGCCGTGCCGGCTCGGAGCTGCAGCAAGTCAGCCGTGCCGGCTCGGAGCTGCAGCAAGTCAGCCGTGCCGGCTCGGAGCTGCAGCAAGTCAGCCGTGCCGGCTCGGAGCTGCAGCAAGTCAGCCGTGCCGGCTCGGAGCTGCAGCAAGTCAGCCGTGCCGGCTCGGAGCTGCAGCAAGTCAGCCGTGCCGGCTCGGAGCTGCAGCAAGTCAGCCGTGCCGGCTCGGAGCTGCATCATGCCGATCTCTCTCCTCTTCTCTCCTCCGCTGTCCCGTCCCGTCCCGTCCCGTCCCGTCCCGTCCCGTCCCGTCCCGTCCCGTCCCGTCCCGTCCCGTCCCGTCCCGTCCCGTCCCGTCCCGTCCCGTCCCGTCCCGTCCCGTCCCGTCCCGTCCCGTCCCGTCCCGTCCCGTCCCGTCCCGTCCCGTCCCGTCCCGTCCCGTCCCGTCCCGTCCCGTCCCGTCCCGTCCCGGTCCCACAGCGGAGGGGCCTGGCTTATTTAGAAGACGCAGGCTTTTATGTCACATTACTTCCTTATTACTTAGGAGATATGCATTGAGAATATCGAAGCATTCTTGGTATACTTTGTAATAATTGTGTGCATAAAAATACAAATTTTATCCCAGACATTCAAATCATGACTGATGCTGCACCATATATCTTCTTATTTATTATCACGTAGTTGAGGAATGTGTCATTTGCATGCCACAAACATGTTGAGATGACGACAGGTAACCGCAAAAAAAAACGTTCTATTGCCACCCTACCTCTGGCCATTGTCAGCAGTTTAAATACAAGCAGACGTGGCCTCGAACATATTGTCAGAACTAAGCGAAACGATACGAAATAAACTAAATATTCAGATAATGATACATGGCTCTGACAGTGCCATCCGTCCCATACAGTGACATCAACTGAACTCGAAAGATCAGTCTCTTCTTTAGACGGATCACTGCCACGGTCGCAGTGGGAGTCGCCCAGCGCTATTGAAACTATTCAAATAACTATTCATTCAAACCATTCCAATAACTATTCATTCCAACCATTCCAATAACTCGTCGGACGCCGCTGGCCGCCGGCTTCTGATCCCACATCAGCACGCTCATCCTTTAGGTGGGTGCCATCCTGGGGCCCCCACCGTCCTTCAGCGGGAGCCGACCTCAGCCTACAGACGACCCACTGATCGCCGGGGCCGCCCAGTCCGTGAGAAAGCCAGGGAGCAGCTGGCCTGGCATTGCTGACCCGCCACCAGGAGTTCGGTGGCCGGACGTCACCAGGGGTCACCACCTGCACTGCACCGTGCATTGTGTCACACCGTCGCGGCGGCTGGTGCCGGTGACGGTGACGGTGACGGTGACGGTGACGGTGACGGTGACGGTGACGGTGACGGTGACGGTGACGGTGACGGTGCCGGTGACGGTGACGGTGACGGTGACGGTGACGGTGACGGTGACGGTGACGGTGACGGTGACGGTGACGGTGACGGTGACGGTGACGGTAACGGTGACGGTGACGGTGACGGTGACGGTGACGGTGACGGTGACGGTGACGGTGACGGTGACGGTGCCGGTGCCGGTGCCGGTGACGGTGACGGTGGATTGCACAGCGTCATAACGCCGTGGCGCCCGTAACTCTGCGCCCGTAACGTGGCGCCCGTAACTCTGCCGGCCGGCCATCGGCGGCCAAATGAGACCACTAACTCGCGCTAACGGCGCGGCGGTGCGTCGCGCTGCGTCTGCGCCGCGTTACTGTCACGCCGACATGCCATGACTTCGAGCGACATCCATTGACCGCGGCTGAGAGCGGCCATCAGGGGCGACGTCGTCATCGTCTCCCGACGGCCGAGAGAGCAGAGCGGTGCTGTTGATTTAGCACGGGCCGTGGCGACGGCTGCCCGGTCGGGTGCCTGGCCAGAGGTCGGCCGCAGCGGAGGGTTTAGTGTCGGCCTATCAGCGGCGCTCCGGGGGCCCGGGGGCCCGCGTGGAAGGCGTCGGGGACGCGCAGGGTTCTGGAGACATGAGCTGATCGGATCTGACCGGTGGGAGTTGCGTCGCCGCCGGCGTGAGACGCCTCCAGC
Organism: Chirona hameri; assembly: GCA_036785665.1. Taxonomy (NCBI): domain Eukaryota; kingdom Metazoa; phylum Arthropoda; class Thecostraca; order Balanomorpha; family Balanidae; genus Chirona; species Chirona hameri. The sequence goes on along the minus strand of JAXIVJ010012747.1, from coordinate 5,792 downwards.
CCCCCCCCCCCCCGAGAGGAGAAGAGGGGTGGGGCGGAGGTGCGGAGCGGTGCGGACCGGGGAGCGCAGAGGTCCAGTAGCGGTCACCAGACCCAACACTTCTGCCAGTCATCGGCCGCAGTCATTATACCTTCAGTCCAGGACAATTAGCAGGTGGAAAGTGGGGAACACAGGAAGCACTGAAGAGGTAGGTAGAGAAAATTACCGGAGAAATTCGCAGCAGGAGATGGAACGTAATAAGAGCAGGGTAATAAAAGACAGAAGCACGCTAGTTGACATCATTTGTTGTTAGTATTTCTGGTACAGCGTGTTCTTCACTTATATGTGGGTCACCAGTGCAAGGTCCTGCTTGACTGCCAACCCCATCACATCCTCCCTACGAGCGGCCATCCCGGCCATCCCGGCCATCCCGGACATCCCGGACATCCCGGACATCCCGGACATCCCGGCCATCCCGGCCATCCCGGCCATCCCGGCCATCCCGGCCATCTCGGCCATCCCGGCCATCCCGGCCATCCCGGCCATCCCGGCCATCCCGGCCATCCCGGCCATCCCGGCCATCCCGGCCATCCCGGCCATCCCGGCCATCCCGGCCATCCCGGCCATCCCGGCCATCCCGGCTCGGCCAAGACTACGCTGCGCCACACGCTGCGTTCTGGCATAGTGGCGGCCGGTTTCGATTTGACAGGCCGATAGGAGGACGGTCGAGTGGGCGCATTTCTGGGATGTCTCTGTCTCGGTGATGACCTGTTGGAGCGACATATCAAGGCTGTTCGTGTCAGCGCGCTCAGT